>OLKM01001075.1:105797-122791 GCA_900291075.1 Melanogrammus aeglefinus
CCCGCCCCCTTTTGATGGGGGGCGGGAGATACGCCCATCTAGGTGAGAACTAGCCTCCGAGTCGAGGTGAGAGTCAGCGGCTAGCTGTCACTCAAGAGGCCGCGCCCCTAATTATTCATACATTTTAACCTCCAATAGAAAAAAAACGTCGAAGACGTACTTTCTAGACTGGAAACACGATGTGCCTGGAACCAAACCAAGTCTTGCCACGCTAAGTCGTGGCGAGTTGAGCTGGTACTGTCGGTCGAAAAGGGGCGACAGGTTAGATCATTTGTGCTGTTGAATTGTCGAGTACAGGCTACTGTTTGCTAGATGACCCTATGTGGCAGTAAGTGGATTGTAATACACTGATTGGTTTCAATTATATAAGCATCATATAAATATCTTAGTATGAAGTACAACCTAACAAGCTCTTAAGCTAGTTAACGGGATTTCCTTACTAGTGAGACGAAAATATGATAATATAATAATAACAAAAATATATATACAAAACTGAAGGTTTAAACTTATATAACAAAAACCAGGTTGCAATCGAAAATATATTTCATTAGGGGATATTTGCTTATTCGGCTGTTGTAATAAAACACCATAGCAGACAGAGGACTCTTCAATGCTATATGCACACTTCCTGTTATAAAGCCATCAGTTGGTTAAGTGGACACAGTTCAGCCAGCTTGTCCCCAGCACAAGTTTCAGAGGGAGAAGATCAATGATCTCAAGAAGTTCTTCTTTAGATCACCTGCAGGTATGTGGACTTAAAGTCTGTCCCGAGGGCGTTCTTAGCATTGCATTTGTAAATGCCCGAGTTTGTCAGCATGGGGCTTTGTATAACCAAACTCCCGTCCTCCATCATGTGGATGCCCCCCTGAACGGTGAACCTGCTGTGGGGCACCAACGTGGTGCGCCCTGGCAGCGTCCATGAGATCTCCGGCTTGGGGACGCCTGAAGCCAGGCACCCTAACGTCACCGGGGACCCCCTATGGATCCTGGTCACCGAGGCCGGGGCCTTGGTGATGCGCGGAGGGAAGACCATCACCGTGACCGGGTAGGACAATGTGTGTGAGCCAAACGTGTTTGAGGCTTTGCAGACGTAGGTTCCCTTGTCGAACGTGGCCACCTCTTTGAGCTGGAGCGTCCCGTTGGCGAAGAAAGAGAGCCGGCCAGTGTGTTGGGGTTTGTCCAGGAGACGACCGTTGGGTAGGGTCCATGAGATTGACGCCTGCTGCCAGTCGTCCACAGAACAGGGCAGAGACAGACTGTGGCCATAGGTGATCTTCATCCCACCTGGATTAATTACAATGTATGCTTTTCAACATCACTGTTATGCATTGGTAACGCTTTGCTTAGCAATTGGACATTGGACAATAAACGATTGTAGCATATCATGGAATAATTGCCTAAGTCATATTTTAGCCAAATTGTGATATCTAGACTAACTCTACTATCCTAACGCTGCTGAGTCACTGGGGGTCATTGGCTATAGCCTTAGCCAATCAGAGAGCTTTTGACATTCCATCATCAACATCTGCCTAATTCATTTATTTGAGTTAGTTATTTTTTAAGCTAAATGCAAGATTAACCTTAAAATATGTCTTAAGCAATTATGCTGTGAGGCTACAGATATATATGGACCTGGCCGTGCAGAGATGAAATACTAACTGGGTTTATGGGAACTATGGATGAACTACAACAGAACATCTTTACCTGTAACTCCTCTGATCACCGGCTTCCTTCCTGCTTCCAGGGTGTAGCGCTTCTCGGCTTGACCTGCCACGTTCTTCGCCACACATCGGTACACTCCCTTATCGTTCGCAACTGGATGGGAAATCCTCAGAGTCCCGTTCCCGAGGTGATGGACGAAGCGCTGCAGGGCCCTTCCGGGGGGTAGCATGGTTCTGTTTGGTAGAATCCAAGCAAACTCTGGGTGGGGCTTACCCCGGGCGGGGCACTCCAGGACTATCTCCCTGCTGTCCTGTTTGATCGGTACCATTTCAATGTTAGGAACGGCAAAGCTAGGCTTCTCAGCTATCGAAGCCACCTCAAGCTCCACCCAAAACGTAGCTTCTCCGCGGGTGTTTTTAGCCACACACGCATACCTCCCTTCGTCGGTTTTCCTCACGCCTCTCAACTCCAAGCTCCCGTTGGGGTGCACTTGAAAGCGACCGCCGGCGTAAGGTGCGGGGAGCTGTTGGCCGTAGGGCATGATCCACGACAGCCGGGGTTCAGGGTTGGCCTCCGCCTTGCAGTCCAGCTGGGTGGTCTGGTAGGACACAGCCAGGACCCTCGCCGTACTCCTGCCTGTGATTCCGTTGATGGAAGGCTCCTGGGACTCAACCTCCATTTGGAAGTTTTTTACATCCTCTCCGATTGGGTTTCGTGCAATACACGTATATTTCCCTTCATCCGCGAGGGTCACCCTCTTTACTACTAGTACTCCGTTCTCCATGACCTGGTACCGATCTGAGGACACAGATATGATGTGATGGCCAGGAGAGATCCAAAGAATCCTGGGCCTTGGCTCCCCTGTTGCCTGGCAGACAAATTTGGCCGACTCTCCGAGCCGGGCCGTCGCCAACAAATGGGATTCCGGACTAATCTTCGGAGCGTCGGGCATAACCGTAACTTTGACTTTTCTTTCGTCTCTGCCAAGTTTGTTCTTGGCATGGCAGGTGTAATCGCCTTCGTCTTTTTTTCCCATCTGCTGGAGGAGTAAGGTTCCGTTGTCAAAGATAACAAAACGCCGGTTGCGAACACCGCTGTCGTCCGATTGGAGGGCGTTGTTGATGACTGTGCCATCCGGGAGGCTCCAGGAAACCTCTGGATTGGGGAGGCCTGAGGCCACACAGTCCACCTGGGAGGAAGAGGGAAAGGAGGAGGAGAAAAATAAGTAGAAGAAGAAGAAGAAGATGTAGAAAAAGGAGAAGAAGATGTAGAAGAAGACCAAGAACAAGAACAAGAAGTAGAACAAGAAGAAGGGAAACGAGGAGAAGGAGAATAATTGAGAAAAGCAGACCATCGAATAGCATTCAAATATGTTCAATGAGTGGATTCAATCTTCATGTTGTTTTATTGTTAGTTTAGAAGTTGGAAAGGGGATACCTGGAAGTTCTGTCCATAGGTAGCATTGGGCATCGGTCTCAGGTGCTCTATCCTTGGAGCGGTCATCAACACATCAACCTGATACAACACACAAACACAATTAAAAAAAGTTGGTTTGAACTTAAACACTAATGATATTTAGTGTTTAAAAATATTGTCATAAAATAGTCATAAAATCTTTCAATGAGTTAATGAAGGTGGTTAAAGCTGTGTTGACGTCCTCAAGGTATACAGTGATATATTGCTGATCACTAACGACTGACCTGAAAGAGTTCCATGTCTTCCCCGTTGGGACGCTGAAAGAGACACAGGTAGTTTCCGCGATCTATTTCTGTGAGATGTATGATCCTTAGAGTCCCATTGCGAAACACCGTGATGGATCTCTCAGGACTGCAGAGAAAAAGGGAGTTATATTCAATATTATATTCCAATTCTCATTCAAATAAGGCAACATTTGAAGGATGATGATGATGAAGGTTTCACAGACCTGTATTGATCCATGATGGTCTTGGAGGGTAACTGCCAAATGGTTCCCCTTGTGGATTCAGTGGACTCAGGGCAGTGGAGGAAGACCGTTGACCCGTACATAGCGGAGACCTGGTGCTGCTGGGAGGGCCGTTGGATGGCATCGTGTTCGTGCGGCCGCGGGATGAGTGCGGCTGTAGGGGGAGGGGGTGGAGGGAAGGCTGGGGCTTCGGTTCTGACCACAAGCTGGACTGTTCTCTTGGCAATCCCCACTGCATTTTTTGCTGAACACTCATAACTGTAATAAATGTGATTTGCAACGGGAAAAGATGGATTTAGTCAAACGTTCAATAAATTCAAAATATAGCTAGATGGCGTTCATACACAGCATATTTTTAAAGGCAAGAAAAATAAGCAAATATCAGTCCCATACTTCCCACCATCAGCCAATGCGGCATTCCTCACATACAGCGTCCCATTGGGAAAGACAAACAGCCTGCGCCCCAGGAACTGGGAAGGTTTAACATGGACCCCTCCTGGGATAGTCCACTTCAGCACAGGCTCTGGCTCTCCTTTAGCGGAGCAGTGGGCGTACACACTCATCCCTGTCAGGACCGTGACACGTCACATACGGCAATGTTACTTAATTGGACTACTCAAGTTTAAACAGCGTTGTTACTTAATCACTAGACTGTTCCAGACCTGGTTGGGCGTGGATGGCCTCCGACGGGTTTTCGTTGATGCTCGGGGGGAGGGCAGCCACGTGTAGGTTGTAGGTCACTGTGTCGGCTCCCGCTGCATTGCTTGCGATGCACTTATAGTCCCCTTTGTTTGAGAAATTGGCTGACTGGATGTGAAGGGTCCCATTGGACAGCAGAGCCACCGGGGATTGGGAGGTTTGGGCGGAACCCACATCACGGACCAACGCCCTGTTGGGAAGGATCCATGAGATCTTGGCAGGTGGTTTGCCGGAGGTGAGGCAGTGGAGATGGACGTCCCTTCCCAGGTAGACCGCTACCTCTCTGGACGTGGGAGGGTGGATCTTGGGAGGCTCAGTTTGGACGGCCAAGGTGATCACAACACGGTCCGACCCGAAGCTGTTGCGTGCCGTACAGAGGTACTGGCCTCGATCCTGGAGCTGCACGTTCTTAATGACGAAGGTGCCATTCTTGAAGACCTCGAAACGCAGTCCATGCTGAGTGCCGGCTGGGATGCTGGCTCCTAGACCAAGGTCAACGGCGGGAAGATTTAAAAATAGGTTAGTGAATGTTTCATTTTATGTGTCTAAGAGTATATTTCATACTTAAGATCGATTGACTGGCCTTTGCTTCAAACTTGAGTTGTACTTTTAATTTAATCACTTAATCTCTATCCAGCATGAAAGTGTTCACCTGGGATAGCAGAACATTTTGATTTTGATCAATGACAATTTGCATCGCTCCCTCCCAGTCTCGTACTCGTTCTTTCTTACCCGTCGACACCTTGGTCCATGCGATGGTGGGTGCTGGGTGTCCTTTCACCTTACAAGGCAAGTACACATCGCTTCCTGTGAGCGCCGACATGCTCGATGTGGTTGCCGTGGCGATAAGGGGTTTGTACCCTGCTCCGCTTTCCACGGCGTCCATCGGCCCGGGGAATGGCGGTACCGCAGTGGGACGTCGAGAGCTGATCCGTCCTGTCAAGAAGATAGTTCCACTTTAAGACATGGCCACTCTGGCTGCTACTATGTCTTAAGATGCTGGCACACTGACCCAACAACATGTGCGATACCCTTTGAAGGGGCGTTCAATGTTGTCAGATTTAGACATTTCAAACATCAGTGATGGTCAACTTCTGCAGTTATCTAAAGTTTGGTGTTGGTGTTTGGTTGGGGCAGTGTGTCAGCACCTTTATAAAAAACTAAAATATTCTTAATGGTAAAAAAAAAACCAACCTCCAATACTGGGCCATCGACTTCCATGAAAGAGCACTGGGGTGGTGTTAGGGCGTGGCAAGAGGGTCGGGGACAGGTCAAATGTGGAGAAGAATGGGGGGATGGCAGGCTGGATGGGTTTCAGTGTGCTAGGCACATTCAGAGCAGGTGTTGGCACTGGCGATTTTGGTTTAGGGTTAGGGTAGGGTTTGAACAGTGGTAGAATGTGGGGTCTGTGATTGCCAGAGGATGAGGGATGATGGTGGGGGATTAGGTGGGGCTTGGGGGTGATCGGGAGAGTCAACCGTCTCCCCAGCTGGGCGATGCGATCCAGCTGAGCCTACATCCACAAAGAAGATTTGAATTCAATTAAAGACAGAGGTTGAACCATTAGGGCCTGAGGTATCAACATTGGTCAGATATCGTATTTATTATTTCAAAATGTATATAGATATATTACTAAAAGGACCAAACTGGTCTATTAGCAACAGCACTTTGCTCTTTGTGATAAGACGTTATTTCTGGTAGGATACCATTCAGAAACTCAACACTGACTGACATGTACGAATCCTGTATCGCTATTGTCCACATTTGTGGCAAGAGCATGCTCGCACTAAATGCCCTTCAGCAGAATCGGGACAACAAGACATTCTGACGAATTGGGTATGGATGTTTGAGTGAAGCAAGGAGATTCATGATGGTTTGATTACCCTGACAGGTATTATCCTTTAAATGCCACAACCCCGTTCTCACACCTCATCCTTCTCATCCAGCAGTTTCCAACAGACAATGAATACCTCTCGTCTAAAACCTGAAACAAAAGAACGACAGAACAATAGAACAAAACATCCCAGTTTGACCTACTTGTCTGTATCTGTTCCTGAGCTTGGAGTACATGAGGTAATCCCTGGTTTGGGCGTCGCTCCCTGGGTTGGGATGAGACCATCCACCAGCGCCACCACCAGGATGATAGTGGTTTGGATTCAATGCTGGTGGCGGGGAGATAGCCGGTTGGGACTTAGTGCTCAATGAAGCCGTTGGCTTGGCTGTGTCTGCTGTGATCTCTGGACGGTTGGTCACCCCAGACCAGGGTCGGTATGTGGGGAAAGGAAACAGCCCGGGGCCTAGGAATAGAAAACAATCCTAATCGTGGCACTTTGACAGAACATACCTTGATTAGTTTCATGATCATGGCTGCACAGTGGACTTAAAAGACTGAAATAAATTTTGGCAGCTGCCCCTTTATTATCAGGTGCACTAAGGGCCTCCTATTCGCCATTAAACAAATGCGTACTCTTCCCTTTTTCTCAGTAAATAATAACATAGTTGTACGTAGACAGCGAACTGTGTCTTCTCATTCTTCTCTCCTGCACTTGATTCTGCTTTTGTGCTTAAGCAGAAATCTGACACTCACTGGACTGCAGAACAAAATAACACATATCAGAGGGAGAGCGTACCTTTCCGGGGCCGAGGAGAAGATCTCTGCCCTGACCCTGAGGGATGGAGGACATGGTGATGATGATGATGATGATGATGTAAGGAAGGCCAGTTTGGGGCTGGGGGGAAGCGAGGAGGCGGAGCCGCATTAGTCTTTCCTTGTCCTTCTGATTTAGCTTCTACTCGACCACCTTCCTTTGGCACGTTCTCTTTGCTTTGTTTTCTATTTGAGTTGTGGTCTTCCGATGGCGTGGGGGCCTGTCCCCCTCGCTGGGTTGGTTGCTGAAGCCAAGGGTGGATGGGGTCTGATATAGGAAATGCTTGGCTGGGTTTGGTTTGTGGCTTTTCAGTATGCCTCCCCTCTGTTTTATGCCTGGGGTCCAATCTTGTCGTTTCTCTGCCTGTTTGTAAAACTGTAGGATAATTTTCCTGTGAGGGACTGTGCGGTTTACTGTGAGATGTTGGTCTATTGCGGTTGGTTTGATGGACGGTGCCCTGTGTGTGGTGGCCTTGCAGAAATCTATCAGGATTTGATTTCTCTCTCTCTTTGTTTTCCTCTTCAATTCTTGTCTCCTGGCTCTCCTTATCTTCTGCAGGCCTGAAGGCTTCTTGAATTGTGTCTTCTTCTCGTCTTCCGTTTGCTCTTGAGTCGGTGTTGCGATTCTCAACCGCCATTTCAGTTGGACGCAGCACATCGTCTGGTTTTGGTTCTGGAATGGTTTTTGGATCTTGTAGATGATATCTACTTGAAGAAGGTACCACTTTGGAATCAACTTCCTTTTTCGGTGTTGTGGTCTTAGCAGGACCGGGGCTCTTACTAATCATATCTATTTCCCTTTCATCCGAGTAATCACTGTCCTTGTAATCATAAACTGCCTCATCATAATCCTCTTCATCCTCTGTTGGGTCGTCTCTCACGGTGGTTTGAGCCATCAATGTCCTTTTGGTTGTTGTCGTCGATGTCGTTGTTGTCATTGCTGTGGTTGTGGTTGTTGTTGTCGTGGTTGTTGTTGTCGTTGCCTTGGTTGTTGTGGTGGGTGTGGTTGTGGTGGTTGTGGGTGTTGTGGTAGTAGTTGTGGGTACGGTTGTTGTGGTTGAGGTGACTGGCATGGCGGTCACCTGGGCAACCGTTGTTGGTTGTTGGTTCAGATGAGGATGAAGTCTTCTGATTGATGGGTGCCTGTGTCTGTAGGGGGGCCTCCTTCTATTGGGCCATCTTTGGGAGTACTGGGAGATTCTGATTCTCCCCCCAACGACCCTCCCTCCTGACGGTTGGTTAGGGGGAGACATGGCCACCATGGCAGGGGAATTGGTTCTGCTGTCTGTTATGTCTTGGATTCTCTCATTAACTACTTTGACGGGCGGTGCTTTACTACTGCTGGGCCGGACCCCAGGCCTTCTCACAACTGGTCTAAACTGCTCCTTTTCGGGATTAACATGGTCCTTATTCCTTGTCTGTTCCCTCTCACTGGAGTAGGACTCTGTAACAGTCTGTTCCGTTGTAATGTCTGGCATGATTAAATGAGTGCCATCAGTTGTAGGAACAGACGTGGTTGTAGAAATTACAGCAACAGTGTTAGGAGCAATAGTTGAAGGACCGGCGATATAGGTCCGTCTGGGGGTACTGGTTTTAGCTAGTTCAGTAGTCAGTCCTTTTGTACTAAACTCTGTGCGCATAGTAGGAATGTTAGTGTATGCTTTAGCATTGACTTTAGCCAGTATCTCTGCCCAGTGATTTGGATCTAATTCCTTCACAGACTTGTAAGGCTTTCTCTTTGGATCTTTGATTATTTTCTTTTTCACCACCCCTCCAGGAAACCGCTGTGGTGTTCCAACCCTTCTAGGAGACTGTGTTGCAGAAGGGCGGTTGATTTCCCGGTAATCTACCCCTGAGCCCTCTCCTTCCTCCTCAGCGTTCACTAAGACGGTCGGCCCTGCCTCCTTCTGCTCAGTGGGCTTCTGCTCTTCTGTGACTTCTACCTGGTGTGAGATCATGTCTACTCCGTAGATGTTTGAAGCCATGCAACTGTACTCCCCTGCCTCGTCTTGGCTCATCTTCCTCACCACCAACGTCCCGTTTGCCAACACTTCTGCCCTTCTCGCCTGCTGTGTTGGGAGTAGAATCCGGTTCTTTGGCAGGTACCACACTGTCCTGCTGGGCTCCACTGTGGTCACGTTGCAAGGCAGAGAAAGTGTTTGTCCCTTCTTGACGCTCATTTTCTCCCCGTTGAAGGCGGTAGGACTCAGTGAGCGTTGTTTGACAGTGAGCCTCATGGGGACCAGGTCGATTCCAGCTTGGGTTTTGACCATGCAGTGATAGAGACCTGCGTCTGCCAGGGTCGTGTTCAGAATGACGAGCTGCCCGCTCTCCAACAGCTCACTTCTACCATCGATCCCCTCGATGACGGACAGGTCAGGATGCATCCACTCGACTTTTACATCCGACCCTGAGGTGATGACGTCACATTCCAGTTGGGTCTTGGTGCCCTCAAGAACCGACTGCACCTGCCCCGCGGTCCCTCGCCGGATCAGGGCCCAGGTGGTCTCTAGGTTTCCGTCACCCTGCCTGGGGCGAGTGTTTATGACCTCGGAGATCAGAGTGGAAAAGTCCATCACCAGGTTTTTGTTTGTGGTCTGGCGTCGGTTGAGCTGCAGCGTGACCCTGTGCTGGAGCAGCCATCCGGGCTCGGCCATCAGGTAACCCTTCAGGTCGGTGAAGTAGGGGGAGTTCTCATTGATGGCCTGGGCATACTGGTAGGTGGTGCTGTTGGCGTTGTCCCTTGGCGCCCCCCTCTCCAGGATAGCAGGGCTCTCATAGTAATACGCCACCAGCCGCCACAGGTTCTGCAACGCCTCCCGGTCGATCTCGCACTGGAGGACGGTGGCCAGCGACACGTTGACGGACACCTCCCCGGGCGAACCGGGTCGCTCCGACCACGTCATGGCCACGCCCTCTCTCGGGCCGCTGCACGTCACACAGCACGTGGGCGCTGTTGCCGTGGCTGTCCGACAGCACGAAGGTCAGCTGGCCCAAGGGTTTCTCCAGGTCGCGGGTGTACGGGAGGTCCGGCTCCGCCTCTGTCTCCGCCCACATGGGGCTGTCCCACCGCTTGAGAGGAGAGTTGAGGGTCGGACGCTGGCAGGACAGCTGGTCTGGGGTCAGGTCGAGGAGCCGGCTGCCGTTGAGGGGTGGGGAGGAGCACTGGGCGCACGTCTCTGCAGCGCCACGTTCTTTCTTGCACTTGATCACACCTGGGGGGGGGGGGGGGGGTCAGAGAGAGGATCATGTAGAGATATATACTGTATACACATATGTCAACAAAGAAATATCCGGTCCTTTGACAGACACACCGAGCTACAGCCTAGTGGGTAATGTCGTGGGGTAGCTTGACGCAGACGCTTGGATCTTCTGGAGCTTATCATGGACATGGGGCCTCAGCCCAAAACCTTTCAAGTCAAAACCACAAGACTTTTCAGATAAACCAAAGAGCTAATTTTAGGGAAGGAGGTTGACAAGTGGAAAGAGACTAGGGCTTGGGGACTGAGTTGCACAAAGTTCAAAGAAATCGCTATGATGGGAGAAATGAACATCAAAGGGACTTTCCCAGTAACTAAATGCAGGCCATGAAATGTGTTATAAATTGGGAATGGAATCATTTAAACATATGGGAAGCCAACTGATTCACAGTTAGATAAATCCCAGATACGAACAAACAGTTAATTAATAACTTCCTGGCCACTGACACATCAGACTTCAGATGTTCTCACGCATACAATATGGTTTTTTACCGCATTATGCATTCTAAGGCTATAGGTGTACCATGGCTGATTCATTTTTTCACGGCTTAGCGACACAAACAGTCAGCAGATTAAATAAATTACAGCTTTTATACAAAATAGTGACGAGACAACCAGAAAGGGTTATGACTCACAGCACATCTGTGTAATGACAGATGTAGGCAGCGATTAAGCTAGCGATACTCAGTGTTAGAAAATCATTAGAATGACTTTTGTTTGTATATTCCTTAAATGAAAATGTGTACGACTAGAATATAATACTAAGTGCATCTAGTGAAACAAACACAAAAGTGTTTGTTTCACTAAATTATAATCTTGTTCCTTTAACAGATTCCTGCCATATGGAAAAAGAGCAATGTATTGTTATAGTATTGTTTTAAAGCGAGAGTCATTCAGGCTTTTGTTGGAACATCCTGACGGGCACCGGCCTCTGTTTACCCTCGTGCCTGGAGTTCCAGTCCAGCAGCCATCGGAGCTGGCAGTCACATGACCAGGGGTTTCCGTGGAGCGAGAGGACCTCCAACCTCGGGGCGGTCTGCAGCGCCGCCCCAGGGAGCTGCTCCAGGAGGTTGTCCGAGAGGTGAAGGTGTCTGAGGGCATTTCAATAAAGATAAAAACGCACAGAACATGAATTGTAGGTATCATAACAGAAGAATGAGACATAATAATTATCGTTTGTATCTAGAAAACTCCATAGAGGTCACGGGATGAAATAATACCCTAATAACGTAAAATTATCGTTTGTTGTTCCAGTAGCATCAAGGATGGTTACACGGGGTTGGCTAGCAACCTGAAGGTTGTTGGTTCGATCCCCGGCTCCTCCTAGCTGATTATCAAGGTGTCCTTGAGCAAGGCACCTAACCCTAACTGCTCCCGACGAGCTGGCTGTTGCCTTGCATGGTTGACTCCGCCGTTGGTGTGTGAATGTGTGCGTGAATGGTGAATGTGAGGCAATATTGTAAAGCGCTTTGAGTGGTTAGAAAAGCGCTATATAAATGCAGTCCATTTGTATGGATGCCACCGCCGTCATTGTGTGAATGTGTTTATGGATGGTTGTAAGTTGCTTTGGTTAAAAGCGTATGCTAAATGTGAAACATAAGAAGTCTGCGTACTAAGTTAAAACGTTTTTAAAAGTTTCAAAACACAGTAAAATATGATCTGATTGGTGGAACTGTAGACATTTGTCTTAAGGGAACCCATCAACCCAGTGTGAAGGCTCTGGATTATCTGGGGATGGAGCTGAAAGGGACCAGCCACTCTCACCTGAGCCCTGAGGACCAGAAGGTACCCAGCAGAGAGAGCGTGATGAAGGTGTGGGGGTGGAGGTCCCGCAGCATGTTGCCCTCCAGCTGCAGCAGCTTGAGGGCAGGCAGCCCGGAGAAGGAGTAGGGCTGGATGAAGCTGATGAGGTTGTGGTCCAGGTGGAGGCGGACCAGACCCACCAGGCCCTGGAACAGGCCGGCGTCCACCTCCGTCAGCTTGTTGTAGCTCATCTTCAGGATCTGGCATGGGGTGAAGGTGGAGGTATTGGGGTTGGGAATGCTCGCTTTTTAATTTCCATTGCTGCTGTGATCAGTACAACATTCAGATACAATACTGTTCTAAGCTTTGGAGTCACTAAGAAACGTCCTTATTTTTTAAAGAAAATAACTGTTTTTTTCAGTGAAGATAAGTTTCAATTAATCTGAAATACAGTCCAGACATTGTTAATGTGGTAAATTACTATTCTTTTAACTGGAAACGGCAGATTTTGAATGGAATATCTACATAGGTGTACAGAGGCCCTTTTCCAGCAGCCATCACTGCTGTGTTTGGTACAATGTTTAGCTAATCGTGTGAAAAGGCAAATTGATGATTCGATAACTCTTGTGCAATTATGTTACAACAGCTGAAAACTGTTGATTAAAAGTGTGAGTTTTCATTGAAAACATGAAATTGTCTGGGTGACTCAACACTTTTGAACGCTAGTGTACAGTCCAAGACCACAGTGTTACGTTATGCATTAGTGGCACATTGATTTTGGAGGCCGGCTCGACTGGGCACTGAACAGGGGCTACAGTACGACTGTTACCTGCACTGAACAGGGGCTATGGTACGACTGTTACCTGCACTGAACAGGGGCTAAGGTCTGACTGTTACCTGCACTGAACAGAGTCTACGGTACAACTGTTACCTGCACTGAACAAGAGCTACGGTACGACTGTTACCTGCACTGAATAGGAGCTATGGTACGACTGTTACCTGCAGGGATCTCAGGTTGTAGAAGGCGCCAGAGTGAACTGCGCTGATGTCGTTGCCGTGCAACATGAGCATCTCCAGTTTCCGTAGTGACCGGAATTCGGAGCCCTCCACTTCTGTCAGGCTGTTGTAGCTGTTGGGAGGAGAGAGTGAACAGGTCAGGTAGCGGGTGTCATGTCGTCAATTTAAACGTAGCGATGGAGGTGGGAGGGACAGCGCGGACATCTGGAGGAAACATGTGAGAGAGGAGAAGGTTGTTTATGCTCACACTCAGACGAACCCTGTAAATTAGACAGAAATTGTCTTGATTTAATTGTAATTAAATTCCTGGGCCTATATTTAGGCCTATTCTGTTTGTTTTGTGCATAAGTGTGTTCATGCAAGAATACTGTATGTTTGTATGTGTGTGCGTGTGTGCGTGTATATGTGTTTGTGTGTGTGGGTGTGTGTTTTTTCATGTTTGCTCTGGTGGATTTTTGTGTACATGTAATAAAAGGACAGAGCAGATGTGTTTTACGGTTGGAAGGGAGTAAAATGTAAGCTTTCAGTGTGAGAAGCGCAAGCTGGAGAGGAAGAATGAGAGCTAAAAGAAGCCAGGAGGGGTGACAGAGATGTGTCAATAGGGTCAACCTTTGACCTCCCAAGTGACCCTCTACGGGAAAACCGCTTATCTGAATTTCCGCACCAAAAAAATGCTTCATGTTTTATTTAAAAGGGGAATTATGACACTTGTACACATCTCTCAATGGAACATGACAAAAAGGAGTGTTGTTTCCATTTAATGGCGGACAACATCAGCTAATGATGCTGTAGGTACGATTTTGGACCTGTAATCTGAATTTAATGTGAGGTATGCCCGAGCCTTCATAGAGCAGTTTGTTAGTGAAATGCTTTGTGACAATATCCGTTGTTGTTGACTGCGCATGCATCTGTATGACAAACAGCGTTTTAACTGGCGAAGACATCTAGGGAGGGAGGGAGGAAGGGAGAGGGTGGGAGGGTGAGTTTCTTTGAGGTGAACCAGCCCCAGGACATCAGAGCGCTGTCCTGTCCCACTGCCAACTCCTCCACACAGGGTTGTAAAGAACATTGCACCGCCCTCCGGGATGGGGATAATATGCGGAAGGGATTGATTCCATGTGGGATGACCTCAGAGATATTTGCATTCTTGCTATGATCAATAAAGACGGAACATTCAATGGAACAGCACATCATTCCATTTACGATTTGTAGTAAATTGATTTTGAATGGAGGCCTTCAACGGTTGTGCCCTGAAGTTGGCCTTTTATATACCCTTGGAGTTGTAAAAAAAAATACAGTTGAGATACTATACATAAACCAAGACATTTAAATGCTTTCAACTTCGGCAAATATTTTCTTCTTTTCTTCTGAATGTACTTCACCATAAGTCGCTTTGGATAATTAATGTACATGTAAATGCAAAGGCCATATGGTATGATGAACATAATCTACACTTTCGCTCAGAGATAGCAAATTGTGGTCGCCCCCCTGATGCTTATTAACTGCCCCAAGCAAGGCCCTAACATCCTTCCCACTCCAACCACAACGCAGTGAGAGAAGAACATCTTGTGCTGGGATTCTCACCCAAGTGAGTGTCATGTTTTGTTACTGTAAGAGCATTCTCTGTGGGAGCAATCAATTTATTTTGGAAATCATCCCACCTCTTCAAATGTTCTTGTTTATTTTTCTAAGATAACAGCAGGTGGTGGTTTTATTTGGACTCAAACAAGCTTCTACAGCTAACCGCTGGCTATAAATCCCTTTAGTTCCACATTTGGCAATTAAATAAATGCTGCCTGTTGACTAACCGTTCTTCTTGTTTGGCATGTGTGCTTGTATTTTTTGTGTGTGTGACAAGGCTCTATGTGTGTGTATGGGTGGGTGTGTGTGGTGTCGTGTGCGTGTGCGAAAGTGTGTGAGTGTTTGCATTTGAGTGTGTATGTTAGGGTGTGTGTGTGTGTGTGTGTGTGTGTGTGTGTGTGTGTGTGTGTGTGTGTGTGTGTGTGTGTGTGTGTGTGTGTGTGCGTGTACATGTGTGTATGTTTAGAAACCAGAAAGTATTTGTTTGGGTCTTAAGGTATCACTTCATCCTAATGATTCTGAAGAGGATGGTATTATTAAATGTTTTTACAGCAGTGTGTCCTGTGAAGTCCTGTTACTTACATTCCTTAAAGGTTGGGTGTAAGATTTGTGAAACGCCAGCAGATTTTGAAAATACACAACTTAAATGGTCCTACCCCCTCTCCTTCAACGCTGACTCTGACTCAACCCATTCCAAGTACATGGACGCGCAATCATGCACGAGCGAACACAGACGCCCAAGAGCGAGCCATTAGCTAGTTAGCTAGCTCCAGTAGCTACCGCAGGATAACAGCAAACAGAAGCTTGCTCTGGGTCATGAGCTTTGAGTACGTGCACGAAGGGGTCACACGCGGGGAGCGGGGGGGGGAGGGGGGTGGGCGAGGGTGGAGGGGGGAGTGCAGTACGACCGTTTGATTGACATACTTACTGTCCAATGCCACTCGGTGGTTCTGGAAATCATTGGCTGGAGTTTTTCGAGCCCTGCCCGTTCCACAGATGATTGACTTGTTTAATTGTCATGTCAGTACTTCTAACTCAGTGGCTGTAAGTGGGTTATGATAAGGATTTCAAGTAATTTTGCAAAAATGGCCAAAAAAGAGAATTCCACACCCAACCTTTAAGGGGCCTTGGTTAGCCTCTAGTGGACTCACTGCAGTTACATGTTACACACACACACTAGTCGACCATAGGGGATCATTCACCACCGGAAATACTTCTACCAACCACATGTGCGGTAGTGAATAAAACGGCAGCTGCCCTGAGGAACCTGAAACATGATTGTCAGAGAATTGAATGGGTAATCAGATTGTCCGAGTGGCTATTATTATTAACTACTGCCCTGCCCATTCCCGCTCAGTCAGTGCATTTTGAACAAGCATTTATAGGTTTTACTCTCACTAAGCATGTGCATGTGTGTTTGTTGGTAAAACCGTGTGTGTGTGTGTGTGTGTGTGTGTGTGTGTGTGTGTGTGTGTGTGTGTGTGTGTGTGTGTGTGTGTGTGTGTGTGTGTGTGTGTGTGTGTGTGTGTGTGTGTTGGTAAAATTATGTGTGTGTGCGTGTTGGTGAAATGTTGTGTGGATGTGTTTTTGTGTGTGTGTGTGTGTTTGTGTGTGTGTGTAGTGTTGTTGTGTGTGTGTGGTGTGTGTATGTGTGATGTGTGTGTGTGTGTGTGTTGTGTTGTGTGTGTGTGTTGTGTGTTGTGTGTGTGTGTGCGTGTGTGCGTGTGTCTGTGTTGTGGTGTGTAAAAACTGTGTGTTGGTATACGTATGGTATGTGTGATGTGTGTGTCGGTGTGTGTGTGGGTGCTGGTGTGCGCTGTGTGGTGTGTGTGCGTGTGTATAGTGCGTGTTGTGGTGTGGTGTGTGCTATGTGTGGTAATTAGTTTTTTGTAAAATGGCGTTGTTTTTGGTGGTAAAAGACTGCGAGCACGAGTCTCACCCCAGGTTCACCCTCTCTGTGTCCGGGGGGAAGGCCTTGGGATGGAGATCAAAGGGTGTCTGAAGTAACAATGGAACCTCTTTAGGCCGCTTGCAGGGTGCCAGCCTCCGGGGCCAGGAGGAAGAGCCGCGTAGACCAAGCACGAGAACACAGTCGAGAGAGCTGTGAGGAGAGAAGGCAGAGGAAGGAGACGGAGAGGAGAGGAGAGGAAGAGAGAGGAGGGAGAGGGGTAGGGGAGGGCGAGAGGGAGAGGCGGAAGCGAGAGGGAGAGGGGAGGCAGGAGAGGAGAGGAGAGGAGAGGAGAGGAGAGAAAGAGGAGAGGAGAGGAAGGAGAGAGGGGAGGCAGTGAGAGAAGGGAGAGATGTGGGAGAGGGGGAGGGTGCGGATGGCAGGAAGTGAGAGAGGATAGGAGAAGCGAGAAGGACGAGGGAGGAGGAGAGGAAGAGGAGAGGGGAGGGGAGGACGAGGGATGGTTGTGAGAGGATGAGGATGAGGTGAGGAGAG
>OLKM01001075.1:128780-166280 GCA_900291075.1 Melanogrammus aeglefinus
CACACACTAATGCCCTGCTTCTTCCATATCTTAGACTAAATCCAGTCAGAAATTAACCCGGGATCATTTTTCAAATCAGAGTCACATGATCGCCCACCCAACAGGGCAATCACCTTCTCTCTCTCTCTCCCACTCTCTCTCTCTCTCTGTCTCTTGCCCACTCTCTCGCCCTCTACCTCTCTCGCCCTTCCTCTCGCCCTCTCTCTCTTTCTCTCTCTCTCCTCCTCTCTCTCTTTCTCTCTCTCTCCTCTGCTCTCTCTCTGTCTGTCTCTCTTTCTCTCTCTTGCTCACCCTCTCTGTCTCTCTCTCACTCTTCCTCTCACTCTCTTTGGCTCTGGCTCTGGGTCTGGCTCTCTCTCTCTCTCTCTCTCTCTCTCTCTCTCTCTCTCTCTCTCTCTCTCTCTCTCTCTCTCTCTCTCTCTCTCTCTCTCTCTCTCTCTCTCTCTCTCTCTCTCTCTCTCTCTCTCTCTCTCTCTCTCTCTCTCTCCTCTCCTCTCTCCCTCCCTCCCTCCCTCCCCTCTTTTGTCCTCCCCAACTCTTCCGTGATCCAACTCAACTAGTTCTTTCTTTGTGACTCGTACCCCCTCAAACACCAGGATGCTGTCCTCATCCTCCCTCCCCTATCTCCCCCTATCTCCCCCCTGTGTGTGTGTTTATCTGAGTGGGACTGGGTCTGCCCCTTTATAATAAGTTACTAGTTTTTCCTCTCTGAACTTTGCATGGCAGAGTTTATTCTGATAGCGAGACGTTTCCTGTACTCTATCTCAACACACCAGTGTGTTTTCAAGGAAGATACTAACCGCGAGAACGCCACACACTTACAGACCGCCTGAGACCGAGCTGAGCTGTTCGTCCACTCTGCTCTCCATCCTGATTCAGATGGCCTGATTCATCGAGTGGGGGGGGGAATGTCTCTTTTACTTTTGCACAGCTCAATATAGCATAAAATAGAATATGTTCGGAGTACAAAAGGATGCCAAACATTTCTGTAATGCAATCAAAATTATTACTGAAAACGATTATGAAGAACGCGTTCATGCATGAATAATCTCATTCCGCAAATAAAGGTTACGTGCATATACAAACGCGTATAAAGTAGATTACACACACATAATTCAAATGCACATAAAGTAGATAATACACACACAAAACAAAAACACATAATGTTTGCATGACACACACACATCAGTGTCACTGGGTGATCAGGGACTGTCAGTAGATGACCAGCTGATGGTAATTAGAGGGCAGGTCACAACATTAACCCCTCCAGTGTTTACAGATGAATGGCTGTTTAGGCGGCTATGCCCACTGTTAATGGCTCTGCTAATGACATGAACACCCCCCAGCCCCCTCTGACGGGGGAGGGGGAAGGCTGTTTAGGACTGTAGCGCCTTTGACCCAAGGCCCGATGGTAGCTTCACTCGCTCCCGCTGGCTATGGCAAATGATCCCTCTTGCTGGACTCCCGGGCTGGGGTTCTGAGCATGTGCAGTAGAGCTCCTCCACCCCAGGGGGCTGAGTCCATAGGCCCAGTCTCACGATACATCTAGTTATTACTGTGGCGCTAACCGAATCTTGTCAGGATGTTGTGCGGCAAAATAGAGGACTCCTATTGGTCGTTTAGCTCAGCGAGTTAAATGATATCGAACCGTGCGCTAAGATCAATAAACTAAATGAGTTAAGAAAATATATACTTTTCCGCTACATCTCCAAGTAAAGAATACTTTCTCACTCTCGCCCTTCTCCCTTCCCCCCATTCTCTCTCTCCCCTTCCCTCTCTCTCCCTCCTCTCTCTCCCCCATTCTCTCCCTCCTCCCCTCTCTCCCTCATGCTCTCGTATGCTATCCCTCTCCCCCCATTCTCTCTCCCTCCCCCTCTCTCCCCCCATTTTTCCTCCCTCCAATTCTCTCACCCTCCTCCTCCTCTCTCTCCCCCCATTCTCTCTGCACTCCCACTTTCTCACCCAATTCAAAAGAGCTGTTTGGACTGTTTGTTAATGCATCTCCCCCGTCTCCCTCGTCTCCCCCAGGTGACCTGGTGTCCCGGGCCATGCACCACATGCAGCGTCTTAGCTCAGTGCGGGGGCTGAGCCCGGCGCGCCACGCCCGCCCCCTGCAGGCCGTCTCCTGGTCGCCCGACGCCCTCCACACACTCTACTACTTCCTGCGCTGCCCCCAGATGGAGTCCATGGAGAACCCCAACCTGGACCCCCCCCGCATGGCCCTGAGCAAGGAGAGGTGGGGGCCTCAACTGTCTGTCTGTCTGTCTTTCTGTCTGTCTGTCTGTCTGTGTACATGCACGTGCATGTGTACATGTGTGTGTGTCTGTACATGTGTGTGTCTGTACATGTGTGTGTGTGTGTGTGTGTGTGTGTGTGTGTGTGTGTGTGTGTGTGTGTGTGTGTGTGTGTGTGTGTGTGTGTGTGTGTGTGTGTGTGTGTGTGTGTGTGTGTGTGTGTGTGTGTGTGTGTGTGTGTGTGTGTGTGTGTGTGTGTGTGTGTGTGTGGACACATTCAGCCAATGGCGGGGCACTATTTAGTCGCCTAACATTGGTTGCTTGCTTGCTTTTATTCAGAGTGACATGGAGCTTAATGAAGTTATTGCGGAGCAGGTAATGGTGATTGGGCGTCCTGCAGGTAGACTGAGGACATGGGTTCAAACCCCCTCATGACTAGACGTCATGAATAGCATTATTAGGTTAGCGTAAAGAGGTGTGACTTCAACACCTGTAGCTACTCGTGTTATTAGATAGTAACCCATTTAGCTAACCTAATAAGAGTAATCATTATACAGTAGTACAGCGATTAATCTTATTAGGTAAGCTAACTCCTAGCTAACCTTTTAGTTTTCCTAACTCTTTGCTAACTCTTGTTAACCTTTGCTGCACTGATGTGCATTGATTACTCTTATTAGGTTAACAAAAAGGATATGGGCAAAAATATGCGAAGCCAATTAGCATTTTTCTAACGTGACTTTTATCACATTAACAACATTCATGCAAACATTTAAATACATAATTAAAAACCAAACATGTCTGGAGTAATTTAATCACAATTGTTGCTGGTATTCAGCCACCAAGAGACTCAAAGCGGCGTCGAGCGCTCTTGAATACACAAGCGTCCGACCTCATCGACTGATGAAAGAGCAGGTTCACAGCCCAATGACAGATAGAGGGGCCGTCACCCAGGTGTCGCCACGCAGGGAACCACGACGCAAAGGGGGGAATTAGCCTCAAGACGGGTCATTACCCGGTTTAGCAGGCGCTAACAGCCTTTAATTCCGTCAGCGCTGTCTGCTAAGGTGTCTGCTGGGGGGGTCTCTGTGAACACGAAGACACCGCTGCTCCTCTCCCATTACCTGCTCATGGCTTTGTGTTTGTTCTGGGGAAGAATGCCAGTTGGTGCCTTGAGACCACTCTGACCCTACCACCACCCAGTGGGTCTCCACGGCGCCCTAACCCCACCAGCACCACCCAGTGGGCCGTACAGGCCAGGTGGTGCCTCAACACCACCCTAACCACACCAGCACCACCCAGTGGGCCCTCCACACCACTCTAACCACACCAGCAACACCCAGTGGGCCCTCCACACCACCCTGACCACACCAGCACCACCCAATGGGCCCTCCACACCACCCTAACCACACCAGCACCACCCAATGGGCCCTCAACACCGCCCTAACCCTACCAACCACCCAGTGGGCCCTCCACATCACCCTAACTACGGCAACACCACCCAGGGGCTCATACAGGCCTGGTGGTGCCTTTACACCGCCCTAACACCACCCAGTCGGCCGTACAGGCCAGTGGCCGAACATAAGGAGTCCTTCTGGCCCTGATTCTCCAGCTGTGTGCGTGTGTTTGTTGTGTTGTGTGTGTCCGTGTGCGAGCACTTTAAGAATAGATCTGTGTGGAGGATGTGACCTTTATTGGAGGCGCACAAACAAGTGCAGTATTGTCCACATGTCTTTAAGAACGAGAGGTTGGAGATGCTCAGCTGAGCCCATCCCCTCCCCGTCCCTGTTTGGACATTTTTGATGGGCCTCTACTGACCTCTGCACACGGCCTTCCGCTGAAGGCCACATGGATCGTCCGCGGGCCTGGCCGGTGTTTGGTTGTTGCCCCGGCGACCGGCATGCCTCTCTCCTGAGTCATGGCCGCCGCTTCTCTTCCAGGAAGGGCTGATCAAACGTCGTAAAGAAAACAATGTGTTGCGTAACACATGTGCGGCGCGTCTCGTACCATAATGTTTACACTGAGCAGTCAGCAGGTTTCAGACACACACACTCCCTTCGGTATGACTCTGCCAGTCTGTGTGTGTGTGTGTGTGTGTGTGTGCGAGTTTGAGCGTGTGTGCATGCGTGTTTGTTTCAGACACACAAACCCTTTGGTATGACTCTGCGTTTGTCTGCTTCTGTTTTTGGGTGCGTGTGTGGGTGTGTGAGTGTCTATATGAGTGTGTGTGTGTCTGTTTGCATGTTTTTGTGTGCGTGTGTCTGTGTCTGTGATTTTTGCGTGTGTGTGCGTGTGTGCGTGCACGTGTGTGCGTGTGTCTGTGCGTGTGTGCGCCTGCCTGTGTTGTAGTGTAAGTGTCCCCCCCCCCAGTGTGGGGCTGGGCTGGCTGCAGTTGCTCTGCTCTGCGTTCGCTGCCTTTACACCATATGCCTCCACCGCTGCAGCACGTGCGGCTTCGCTCCGTGATTGGGAACAGCGCACGAGTGAGAGCAGGAATCAAATAAAAAGCGAACAGCAAAGCGTTTGGCACCTCACCGCGCCCAGATGTCATCATCATCACAGCTCCAGAAGACGGCCGCCGAGAGTAGAAAGTGTAGAAAACGTTTTAACTATTTACGGTCCGCTAATGGCGTTTTCCCCTCAGAAGAAGGAACTCCTTATCGTAAAGACGGGACCACCCAGAGGGTCAGGGGGGTCCGGGGTCCCGGGCGAGATGGTCTGAGCGATACGGGCGCACGGACGTGACTTCTGACCGCAGATACGCGCTCTGATATGGGTTCACTTCCCCTTGGGGGGCTGCAGAGGGGGTCGTGTTTCGCTGTAGCGCTGCTGACCCTTGAACCCTGGCTGCCCTGTAGGGAGGGGGCGGGGGGGGGTGGGGTCTGGCTGGGATATCTGATGGAAAGGGCTCAGCAGGCCCATGTGCGGACCGCCTGTATACACATCTGGCACAGTAACGTAGTGTACAATACAGGGTTTAGGTTTAGGGTGGATGCAGGGGTTGCAGAAATGCAAACTATTACCAGATACTTTTGGTAGAAAGGAGATGGTTTCCCATATGGGAGTCGTGTCGCGTCTTATGAGATGTTCAACGTGAACATGGAGGATTCATTAGTGTGCAGGATTTAGGGCCAGGGCAGCATGTCTAATCTCACCACCTGGGGTGAGGCTGTTCAGGTTTAGCAGGTTTCAAACTCACACACACACATGCACACAAACACACACACATTCAACCACACATTCGCACACATTCAACCACACCCACACACATGCAACCACACTTACACACATTCACCCACCCACACACACACACACACATACACTCAAACACAAACACCCACATTCAAAAACAAACACAAACACAACCACACACATACACACACACACACACACACAAACAACCACACACCTGACCAAAATGTGCACCAACTGCCGTTTTATGGCCGACCAGGTGGTGGAGAAAACGTGGCCATGAATCAAAGTTAACATTTAAAACGCTCAGGGCCCAATGCCTGCGTTTGAACCTGTTTAAGTGTTTTCTGTATGTGTGTGTGTGTGTGTGTGTGTGTGTGTGTGTGTGTGTGTGTGTGTGTGTGTGTGTGTGTGTGTGTGTGTGTGTGTGTGTGTGTGTGTGTGTGTGTGTGTGTGTGTGTGTGTGTGTGTGTGTGTGTGTGTGTGTGTGTGTCGAGTGTGTGTGTGTGTGTGTGTGTGTGTGTTGTGTGTGTGTGTGTGTGTGTGTGTGTGTGTTGTGTGTGTGTGTGTGTGTGTATTTGTGTGTGTGTATCCCTGCTGGTCTCGGAGTGTATGGTGTTAGCACAGGTCAGGTCAGTTGGCTAGCCACCAGCGCTATCTAATTTCAGGGTCTAGAAGGCACCCGTCTTTGATGTAGCCCCCGGGGCAGGAACCGGCCATGGAGAAGGAGTGCAGTGTGTGTGTGTGTGTGTGTGTGTGTGTGTGTGTGTGTGTGTGTGTGTGTGTGTGTGTGTGTGTGTGTGTGTGTGTGTGTGTGTGTGTGTGTGTGTGTGTGTGTGTGTGTGTGTGTGTGTGTGTGTGTGTGACAGAGATATTGTGTGTGTGTGTGTGTGTGTGTGTGTGTGTGTGTGTGTGTGTGTGTGTGTGTGTGTGTGTGTGTGTGTGTGTGTGTGTGTGTGTGTGTGTGTGTGTGTGTGTGTGTGTGTGTGTGTGTGTGTGTGTGTGTGTGTGTGTGTGTGTGTGTGTGTGTCTGTGTGTGTTTGACAGAGAGATTCTGTGTGTCTCTGAGTGGGTGTGGTTATGTTTTTGTGTGACAGAGAGAGTGTGTGTGTGTAGTGGACATGTTGGGTCTGTCCAGACTTTCATCATAGAGAAGAAGAAAGCTTTGGTTTGGTTTGACCACTAATACCACTAACCCTACCCAAAGACCCCTGCACACAGACTCACTCACACACACACACACACACACACACACACACACACACACACACACACACACACACACACACACACACACACACACACACACACACACACACACACACACACACACACACACACACTCCCTCACTCCTCACTCACTCACTCACTCACTCACTCACTCACTCACTCACTCACTCACTCACTCACTCACTCACTCAGATACACACACCACACACATGCTGTGATCGGGTGGATCGTAAGGTGAAACGGCAAGTTTTGGTCCACTCTCAGCGTTATAAGACACACACACACGCACCCACACACACGCCAACAATCACACACATCCCGCTGATTTAACGTTAGCTAGTATTTGGTTTCCATTACGACTTCAAAGGAGGACGGGCCGTTAGCGTTTCCCCTCCTTTACGAGCTCCATCAAGCTGATCTCACCTCCTCCCCCCTCCCCCCTCCTCCCCCTCTCCTCTCCTCTCCTCTCCTCTCCTCTCCTCTCCTCTCCTCTTCCTCTTCCTCTCCTCTCCTCTCCTCTCCTCTCCTCTCCTCTCCTCTCCTCTCTCCCCCCTCTCCTCCCCCTCTCCTCCCCTGGAGCTGGGGAAAGTGTGGGGCAGAGCGTGGGCATTATGATGGATCCTTGATGCATTAACCCTGCCCGGCAGACTGGGCTGCTCTAACTCACAGCTAAGTGCCAATATGGTTTGCATGGCTGCGAGCATGACTGTTGTAAAAGAGGAGAATAAAAGCCCGAGGGCAACACACACACGCGAGTATACACACAGATACACACACACACACACACACACACACACACACACACACACATACACATGTAAACACACACACTGACACTGAAATACACACACACGCACACCCCCCCACACACAGAGACACTCACATTGATGCACAAATATATAGCCCACGTGCATGAACACACACACACACCGATGAAAACACCCACAAACAGACACTGACATACACACACATATATAACCTACACACACACACATCATGACAGAGAGACATTTATACAAACACTCATCAAAAGACACTAAAACACTCACACAGACCCTGACATACACACACACATTTATCGTCCACTCAGACACACCATGACACAGACACATTTATACAGGCACACACATACACACATTGTATATTTATACCACAACCCATATTAAAGTATAACGGAAAAAAACAGTACCTATTTACATACTTTAATAGCACAGTCAAATGAAGGAGAGGAATGGAGCCCGGGGCATCTGACTTACAACCGCCGCCAACGGTGGTCCTTATCACCTCCATCCCCCCCTCCCTCCCGGCCCTCACAGATACACAGAGCACTAAGGACGCATATGACCCCAACGACCTGCTACAGGACGTCTCAGAGAGGGAGGGAGGGAGAGAGAGAGGCGGGGGAGAGAAGGAGAGAGATAGAGTGGGGGGAGAAAGAGAGAGAACGAGTGAGGGAGAGAGAGAGAGAGAGAAACAGAGAGATGGAGAGAGAGACAGAGTGAGAGAGAGAGAGACAGGGAGAGTGAGAGACAGGGAGAGAGGGGTTGTAGTTAAGTACAGGGGAACCTGCTGTGCAGATTTCAAGGCTATTCAGTGTGGAAAATAAACGATCCAGCAGGGGTCCCAGTGCTCGTTAACAGTAATCACAACCCTTAAAGAATCCAACGTAAATGTTAGTGCTCAATGTTTATGTGTACATAAAGCTGTCTCTGTGTGTGTGTGTGTGTGTGTGTGTGTGTGTGTGTGTGTGTGTGTGTGTGTGTGTGTGTGTGTGTGTGTGTGTGTGTGTGTGTGTGTGTGTGTGTGTGTGTGTGTGTGTGTGTGTGTGTGTGTGTGTGTGTGTGTGTGTGTGTGTGTGTGTGTGTGTGTGTGTGTGTGTGTGTGTGTGTGTGTGTGTGTGTGTGCTTTTATTGTGTGTGTGTGTGTGTGTGTGTGTGTGTGTGTGTGTGTGTGTGTGTGTGTGTGTGTGTGTGTGTGTGTGTGTGTTGTAGAGCATGTTGGTGGAGTGGTGGGCACTGTATGCGTGTGTGTTTCTACATCTGCATTTATGACGGTTAAACAAAACAACAAAGAAAGCAGTTGAAGATAGTGTGTGTGTGTGTGTGTGAGTGTGTGTGTGTGTGTGAGAGAGATAACAGGGAGACACCTCATTAGTACAGCGATGCTTGGCAGGATCAAAGGAAAACCACCGTCCCCGTGAAGCGTAACGCGCTGTTGTCCACCGCTGCAGTGAATCAACACATGGGGAAGGAGCTAACGCCAGACAGCCAGCTAGCACTTAGCCTCGTTAGCCCTATATCAGCTGTTTAATGGAGTGATTAGAGGGGGAGAAGTGTGACTAGAGAGAGAGAGAGAGAGAGAGAGAGAGAGAGAGAGAGAGAGAGAGAGAGAGAGAGAGAGAGAGAGAGAGAGAGAGAGAGAGAGAGAGAGAGAGATGGGCGCGAGAGAGAGAAAAAAAATATGTTAGGGAGTGTGTGTTTGTGTGTGCAGCACACACATGTGTGTTTGACTTCAGAGAGATGGATTCTAATCAAATGATCTTCAGAAAACCAGTCCATTAAATAGAAACCATTCATGTCATCCATAATGTCGATTAATAATCATAATGATTAGATTAAATTTGATTTAAATATAATCTTTCAAGGAACACCGAAGAATGCTTCACACATAGCAGACGAAACAAAACATCGATACTCGAGTGGTCAGCTTAAAGTGGTAAACTAGTTGGGGAGTTTCTGTTGATGAAGGCTGATGTAAGCTGCTTCACCTTACCGACCCAGACTGACAGGAATCCCAGGCTGGCTGAGGTTGCACCCCTGTTTCACATTGAGCGATCAAGGCACCCAGGTCGAGTTGGCGCGTGGCAGCCACTAGGGGGCGTGCAGCGCAGATCCTGCTCCACGCGGGGTTACCTAACGTGCCCTCCCTCCCTCGTCCGCTCCCAGGCCCTTCCTGCTGCTCCCACCCCTCATGGAGTGGATGCGAGTGGCCATCGTTCACGCGGAGCACCGCCGCAGCCTATTGGTGGACAGCGATGACGTCAGACAGACCGCCAGACAGCTCCTCCCTGGACTGGACTGCGAGCCGAGGCAGCTCAAGTGAGTGATCCAAGACATTATGTTCATCTGATTCTTATGGTGCAGGAGAGAGAGACACACTGCACTTAAAGTATGCTGTACGTCCTGGCACTTAACAATAGTACTTAGCATTGCATAGATTCTTATCCTAGCTGTCTTCGTTGTATACGGGGGATGGGTTAACCTCGTGATTGTTAGTGCTCGGCCCTTTGTTCTATGAACATCCTCACTGCACCGACAGTGATATACTGTTGTTGCTCTTTCTTCTGACAAATGTACTTATTGTAAGTCGCTTTGTATAAAAGCGTCTGCTAAACGCCCTCAATGGAAATGTAAAATGTAGGGGTTGTGCTGTCTGTCCTGTATCGCCCCAGCTGGGGGTCAGTGTAGGGTCAGAGTGTGGTTCATGGTCGCCTGCTGGGCGCCAGCAGCTCAGGAGGTGGAGCGGGTCGGCTGGTAACCGCAAGGTTGCTAGTTTGATCCCCGGCCTCGGAGCGTCGAGGTGTCCCTGAGCCAAGCACCTCACCCTGACTGCTCCTTACGCGCTGGCTGTTTCCTTGGACGGATGAAAGCGCCGTTGGTGTTTGAATGTGCGCGTGAATGAGTGAATGTTAGGCAATATTGTAAAGCGTTTTGGATAAAAGCGCTATATAAATGCAGTCCATTTACCATTCACCCTGCTCCGTCCCTCTCAGACCCGAGTGCTGCTTCAGCTCCTTCAAGCGTCTGGATGCCCGGGCCGCCACCGACAAGTTCCACCTGGACCTGGGCTTCAGGATGCTGAACTGCGGCCGCACCGACCTGATCAGCCAGGCCATCGCCCTGCTAGGGCCGGAGGGGGTCAACAGCATGGACGACCAGGGCATGACCCCCCTGATGTACGCCTGCTCGGCCGGGGACGAGGCCCTGGTCCAGATGCTGATCGATGCCGGGGCCAACCTCGACGTGGCGGTAAAACACTAAACTACTTAACTACTGTTATCTGAGTCAGCCCGACCTTCGTCTTCGTCTTTATTTCATTCTTTGTTTTAAAAGTATTGTGTATGTCTTTCTCTTCCTCTCTCTCTCTCTCTCTCTCTCTCTCTCTCTCTCTCTCTCTCTCTCTCTCTCTCTCTCTCTCTCTCTCTCTCTCTCTCTCTCTCTCTCTCTCTCTCTCTCTCTCTCTCTCTCTCTCTCTCTCTCTCTCTCTCTCTCTACGAAACTAATGTTATCTGCCCTGTCCACACGAACCCGGGTATTTTTGAAACCGAACTTTTATGAACCGCGGTTAAAAAAAAATTTGCGTCCACACCACCGGTTTCATAAAAAATAACTCCGTCCACACGAGACCGCAAATCCGCCTCAAACGTGCATTCCGAAGCAGTAGGTGGCGATAGCACTCCAAACAGGAAGGCCATTTAGCCAATCACAAGGCTGGAAATTCATACCGGAAAAACAACAATGGCGAACCGAGGCCGGACAGATTCCTTCGTGTGGACGGACAGCGAAGTTGAGTTACTTCTCACTGTTACTCATGAATTTAAAATAAGAAGAATTCAAGAAAATGTGGATTGGGAGTCGTGTCAAGTCCAAGATGATAATCTGATGATCTGATGATAGTCAAGTGATACGTTGGTCTCCATGGGATACTACCTTATACTGTTTACCGTCGCACAGTGTTGACGTCAAACAATGTCGACAAGGAACCAAAAAACTGCGGTTTTCCCGTCCACACGTGACTGCTGAAACCGGAGTTTTCGAAAAGTTCACCCTGGACTCCGGTTACAAAAAACTCCGGTTTCAGGAGCCGACAACTGCGGTTACGTGTGGACGAACGGCGAAACCGTGTAGAGAAACACACGGTTTCAAAAAAACCGGGTTCGTGTGGACGGGGCCTTAATCTCCTTTATTTCCTCTTCCTTTTGGTGTCGGCCATGTGGATGTCTTTATTGCTTTAGAATATCTTTATTTCATTCTTTGTTTAAAAGCTTTGTATTTCTATTTTATTCATAAATGTCTTTATGTAGTTATCTCTTATGAGCTCATCTGCAATATTTTTTAGATCTTTGAAATTACTTTTAATTAGTGTTTTATAAATACATATTCTGCCATATCCATACGATTTTGTAGCGTGCAGGCATTTATTGTCTATGTGTGTGTGCGTGCGTGCGTGCATGTGTGTGTGTGTGTGTGTGTGTGTGTGTGTGTGTGTGTGTGTGTGTGTGTGTGTGTGTGTGTGTGTGTGTGTGTGTGTGTGTGTGTGTGTGTGTGTGTGTGTGTGTGTGTGTGTGTGTGTGTCCAGGTGCCCCCCTGCTCCTCCAAACACCCCTCGGTCCACCCCGACAGCCGGCACTGGGCCGCCCTCACCTACGCCGTCCTGCACGGACACATCTCAGTCGTCCAGGTAACCCACACACACATACACACAGACACACAAACACGCACACATACGCATGCACATGCACAGGAACAGACACACATACACCACACACAAGCACAGGAAAGCGCACCATACTACTGTCATAACTCTGTGACCTAGCATGCAGTGGCTACAGTGCAGGCTACAGTAAGCTGCACAGCTCCACAAGAAGGCCCTGGACTACACACACACACACAATACTACACACACACTGGCCCTACTTCCAGCACGGCCAGTGTGTAGTCTGGAGTCCTGCTTGGAGAACGCACTACACACATTATGTCAAACAGGATGGAGCAACAGATGGTGATTGTAACCCTGGACCTCTCTCTCTCTCTCTCTCTCTCTCTCTCTCTCTCTCTCTCTCTCTCTCTCTCTCTCTCTCTCTCTCTCTCTCTCTCTCTCTCTCTCTCTCTCTCTCTCTCTCTCTCTCTCTCTCTCTCTCTCTCTCTCTCTCTCTCTCTCCTCTCTCTCTCTCTCTCTCTCTCTCCTCTCTCTCTCTCTCTCTCTCCCCCCCTCTCTCTCTCCTCTCTCTCTCTCTCTCTCTCTCTCTCTCTCTCTCTCTCTCTTCCTCTCTTCTTCTCTCTCTTCTCTCTCCTCTCTCTCTCTCTCTCTCTCTCTTCTCTCTTCTCTCTCCCCCCCCCCCCAGCTCCTCCTGGATGCGGGGGCAAGTGTCGAGGGAGCGGCCGTGAGGAACGGACAGGAGAGCACAGCAGACACACCGCTGCAGCTGGCGTCTGCCGCAGGTACGCGCACTAAAGCACACACACACCTTGGCGTACAATGCACATGCACACTAACTCAAACACACACACAAACACACAGAGACACTCACGCACACACACAGACACACACACACACAGAGACACTAACACACATATACACAGATGCTTATGCACAAACACACATAGACAATAGCTTGCACGGAAACACACACACACTCACACGTAGACGCTAATACGCACACACACATACACATCGACTCTAACACACACACACACACACACACACACACACACACACACACACACACACACACACACACACACACACACACACACACACACACACACACACACACACACACACACACACACACACACACACACAGAGACACTCACATACACACACACACACAGACGGTAGGGATGGGGGGGACGAGATGGATTGCCTTGACCATTGAACCGCGTGCCGGAGAGGGAATTGGTACGAGCTTCCCTCCCCCTCCTCTCTCCAGGCACCGCAGGGAACCAGTTCTGTTGTAACAGCGCTGGGGAAGAGCTTCCGGCCAGCAGCAGATTATTCACTGTCGGCGTGTGTGTGTGTGTGTGTGTGTGTGTGTGTCTCTCCTAGGGAACTACGAGATGGTGAGCCTGCTCCTGGCCCGAGGGGCCGACCCCTTGTCAAAGTCTCGCAGCGGGAACGCTCTGACGTCATCGCTCCACGAGGACATGAACTGCTTCAGCCACGCTGCGTCGCACGGTCACAGGTACTTTGCCCCCCTCTGCTGGACGTCACCGGTACTGCACGCAGCACATATCTTCTTTCTAGATCCCTATTTCTACTTTTCATCATGTAATTATGATACTTCAAAATGGTAGACAAGATTACAAAGTTAGTTTGATTTAAGTATTTATCGATGCCTTTTGGATGTTTACGAAATGGACCTAACCTCTCCCCTCCTCTCCTCCCTCCTCCCCTCCTCCCCTCCTCCCCTCTCCTTCTCTCTCCTCCTCCCTCCTCTCCCTTCTGCTCCTCCTCCTTTCTCATCGCCATAGAAACGTCCTGAGGAAGCTGCTGACCCAGCCCCAGAAGGCCATGGAGGACGTCCTCTCCCTGGAGGAGATGCTGGCCGAGGGGGTGGAGGATGAGGAGGAGAGCGGGGGGGGCCCGTTCCTCCCTCTCTCCCCGCTCTCCGGCCAGGGGCCCGGGGGGGTGGGGCCGGAGGAGAACATCCCGCGGCTCTGCAAGGCCCGGATAAAGGCCCTGCAGGAGGCCAGCTACTACAGCGCAGAGCATGGCTACCTGGACGTCACCATGGAGCTCCGGGCCATGGGTACGTCTGGCTCCTTGGTCTGAGAAGGGATTTCGTCTTGTGTCTGTAGTTTGACCGACAAAACAAATGGAATCGCATCGTTTTGGTGTCTGAGCGCAAAGCACACTGATAATCTTTAAATGTTGACATATTATACCACCAGTGTGTGATTAGCCGTTACAAGGCGTTTTGAAAATCTGCCTCTTCTGGCATAATAGGTTGGCGTGTCGACTTAGATGTATAGCGGATAGATGAGCAACGTTTGCTACAGTCCACTGGGTAGGCTGGTAGTTTGATCTATCCAGCACACATCTAGGTGGACACGCCCACTTGTGATGTCAAAAGAGTGGTGGTATCATTTGTCACCATCAAGTTTGACTTTTGAAGGATTTTGATTCCATTTTCTTTTTCACCTGTGGTTGTTAATTCATCTGTGTGTTAATGTATTAGTGTTTTTCTTACTTAATCAATGGGATTCCCTCTTTTTTTTTTCAGTCTTTTATTTCCTTTTTAAGATTGTCCAAGTTAGATTTCCACCTTTTCAAAGCACAACAAACGGCCTTGTGTTTGAATGTCGCTGTATTAATAACCGTGTGTGTGTGTGTGTGTCTGTGTCTGTGTCTGTGTGTGTCTGCGTGCGGGTGCTCGTTCACGTTGTTGCGTCTGTGTGCGTGCGTGCGTCCATATGTGTGTGCGTGTGTGTGCGCGTGTGTGTGTGTGTGTGTGTGTGTGTGTGTGTGTGTGTGTGTGTGTGTGTGTGTGTGTGTGTGTGTGTGTGTGTGGTGTGTGTGTGTGTGTGTGTGTGTGTGTGTGTGTGTGTGAGCAGGTGTGCCCTGGAAGCTCCACATGTGGCTGGAGTCTCTGCGCAGCGCCCAGCAGCAGTCCCGGGACGGGGTGACCCTGGCCCTCCTGCGGGACTTCACCACCATCAGGGAGGAGGACTACTGCCAGGACCTGGTCTCTGTGGGCCTTCCCCTCATGTTCACCGCCCTCCGCACCACCAAGGTACATCCCCACCTCCTCCTCCTCCTCCTCCTCCGCCCGCCTCCCAACCGCTTCATCTGCCTTCACACTGAAGGCATTTAGCAGACGCCTTTATCCTAACAGACTTACAGGACGTCCATTTGAAGAAAGAGAGACAGTTAACCACTCCCTATACAATAAAGATAGCTAGGATAAGATGCTACACAATGACTAAGTACTTATTAAGTGCAAGGACACTTGGCATAATTGCATCATTGTGTGGGTGTGTGCACGTGTGGGTGTGGGTGTACATGTGTGTTTGTGTGTGCTTTCTTTTAGTGTTGTGTGTGTGTGTGTGTGTGTGTGTGTGTGTGTGTGTGTGTGTGTGTGTGTGTGTGTGTGTGTGTGTGTGTGTGTGTGTGTGTGTGTGTGTGTGTGTGTGTGTGTGTGTGTGCATGTGATATTTCGGCGAATTTTGATATCCAACCTAACTCTATCGTCCTAACGCTGTTGATTCACTGTGCCTCGTTGGCTTTATCCAGAGCCAATCAGAGGGCTTTTTACCTTCAATAATCACTATCTGCCAAAGTCTTACTTTTTTTTTTACGCTAAACACAAGATGAACCTTAAAAAGGCTAACAATCTAATCTTAAGTGCAGCACCCTACATTTTTGATAGCTACTCCGGTTTGGATCGATTGCTTCTCAGCCTTTTATTCCACTAAATGTAAAGGTAGATGTGTTAAGGTTTTAACCTGAAGGTGTAACGCTGAACATAAACGTATGATGTATCCCATAACAAGAGTCATCCTCTTTCCCTCCAGAATGACGCCATCATTCAGCAGTTGGGCGCCATCTTCAGCCATTGCTTTGGGCCGGCCCCCCTCCCACCCATCCCTGAAATGAAGCCCTCTCTGTCTGCTCAGCTCGGTAAACCCCCACCCTTTCAGCGTTACTCATGGTGTTTTAAAAGATATGGAAAATATATACATAGTCTGATGATCAAAGACATTAGTATTAGATAGTTTGATCGTGGTTTGTTGTATGGGCCGGGATACTTCCTGGCAAAGAAACGTAAATCCCATTTTAAGATCCTCTTCTTCTATAAATGCTATTTTATTCAACGTGATACAAAACCAACTGTGGTTATAATTAACAGCATAGCAAGTGTTCATGTATGTATTAGTAGCAGGAGGGCCTGAATGTCAGTAATAGTCCTGAGAAAGAACAGATTCTCGGGACAGAATAACAGTTGGTTGGCCTGAATTGGGTTTGACCTGTAACAATCTACTGGAGTGCGTCGCGGTTCTTGATGATCTCTTCCCCCTCAGACCCTCACTTCCTGAACAACCAGGAGATGTCAGACGTGACCTTCATCGTGGAGGGGAAGCCGTTCTACGCCCACAAGGTCCTCCTGATCACAGCTTCAGACCGGTGAGGAGAGGCGGGATGGACAGAACGTGGAAGAGCAGCTTGGGGTTAAACCTTAGGGTTTAGACTTTAGCTTTAGGGTTAATGGTCAGGGTTTAGTCTCTGGTTTGGTCTTTAGCTTGTGGGTTAATGGTTAGGGTTTAGTCTCTGGTTTGGTCTTTAGCTTGTGGGTTAATGGTTAGGATTTAGTCTCTGGTTTGGTCTTTAGCTTGTGGGTTAATGGTTAGGGTTTAGTCTCTGGTTTGGTCTTTAGCTTGTGGGTTAATGGTTAGGGTTTAGTCTCTGGTTTGGTCTTTAGCTTGTGGGTTAATGGTGAGGGTTTAGTCTCTGGTTTGGTCTTTAGCTTGTGGGTTAATGGTTAGGGTTTAGTCTCTGGTTTGGTCTTTAGCTTGTGGGTTAATGGTTAGGATTTAGTCTCTGGTTTGGTCTTTAGCTTTAGGGTTAATGTGTTTGGGGTTTAGTGTTTGGATTTATGGTTGTTTTTCATTTTAGGATTTGTTTTTCGGTTCTTCTAAACACAGCCTATGGTAAGAATACAAAGAGAGCCGTAGTAAGATATGGTTCTGGTCCAAACTAACGGGTGTATTGTTTGGTTTGGCTCAAGGTTCAAGAGCCTGCTGCTGTCGTCAGGACCCGACGGAAACCATGGCAACTGCATCGAGATCAGCGACGTCAAGTACAGCATCTTTCAGGTAGCCTACGCCGTCCCTTGACCCCCAGATTTGACCCCAAATATGACCCCAAATACGACCCCATCCGTGACCCCAAATGTGAACCCATATGTGACCCCAAACTTGACCCCAAACATGACCCCAAAGGTGACCCCAAATGTGACCGCATACGTTGGCCCCTTGTCTTGCGACCTCAAGTTCACCTTCTCTCCCACCCTGTACCAGATCATGATGTCCTACCTGTACTGCGGCGGAACAGAGTCACTGAAGACCAACGTGGGCTCCCTGCTGGAGGTAAGAACACGATCTTTACCTTATTAACGTGCAGATCTGTGTGTGTTTGAGAAATAAGAAGTAAAACAACGCCATTTTGCGAGATTGACTTCAGGACTGGCTCCTGCTTATGGGACCTGACCCAACATGGAAGTGATGAGTAAACAGCCAGGTGTTGACGGCGGCCCTCTCTCCCCCTCTCTCTTCAGCTGCTGTCAGCGGCCAGCGTCTTCCAGCTGGGGGCGCTGCAGAGGCACTGCGAGCTCATCTGCTCCCAGCACATCACCTTGAAGAACGCCGTCAACATCTACAGGACGGCCAAGGTACACGCACGCACGCACTGCAAGTACCTCACACACTCACACGCTTCACATAGACACTACACACATACTCAATCACACGCACACTCTACGTGAAAACAATCTATTCGGACGCACACTACACAAACACGCTACCCCACGCACACTACAAACACACACACGCTACACACACACACACACACACACACTAACCCCCCCCCCCCCTCTTCTCTTCGTCTAGGCCCACGGTTCCTTGGAACTGAGCGCGTTCTGCGAGGGCTACTTCCTGCAGAACATGTCCGCCCTGCTGGAGAGAGAGGGCTTCCGGGCCCTCCTACTGGGGCCCCAGGCCGGGGCCCGCGGTGGGGGGTCGCCCCGCGTGGAGTCGCCCCTGGAACAGCTGGAGGCTACGCTAGCACGCCGGCTACGCTCGCTCTACACCAGCTCCAGAGTGTGAGGAGCGGCCACCTGGGAGGCTAACGGATGAGGCTAGTGATAACAGAAGGAGAAGGAGCCATTAGCCATCTGGGAAGCTAACAGATGATGCTAATGCTAACAGGAGGAGGAGGAGTGACTCTTTGCAGTGAAGGGAAACATGATGAAGTTTGGATGATTTTTTTCAATGGCTGGTTCAACTCCCAAAATAGGACAAGTCGTTTGGATTTGGATTCTACATCCGTGATGGGGAGCAACTTCTACGTTTGACACTGTGGGAGTGAGAGACTCCTGTTGCTGCCGTGTACAGTATGAACATATTGAGAGGAGAGGAGGGAGGTTGGAGTTTTTTTTTTCCCGGAGCTCTGGAAGCTGTAACGGAGGAAGAAGGAAGCCACAGGGAAACTCGGGGACAATGCTGCGCCCTAGTGGCGAACTGCGAGGCTCTCTGATAATTACGACAGCCCTCTAGTGTCGAACTCTTATCATTACAGGACAATACTGGCTTTTTAAATGAGAACCGACAATTTTGGATAACTTCCGCCCCCTCCCAATATAAAAAGCTGCCATTTATAAATTATTTTAGCCTGGAAGGACCGGTTTCAACGGCAGGCTACACCTGAAAATAAGCAAACCACAAAGATAACGAGCAATGTCGATGCTACTCTCCACCTAGGTGGCGTTTACTGGGCCCCTCCAGACATAGGACACAGGGTGATGGTGTTGAATTCGGTTTATTGTAACGTTTGCTGATAATGATACATGACCTGGTGCTCCATGTTGCCATGCAGGAGATCTCTCCCCGAGTGTGTTGTGTGTGGCGACGGCTGGTTACACCTGGGCACATTGATTGCTCAATGCACAGCAGGTATGCAGCCTCACCCAGCCGGCCCCAGAGCCAAATCAGACTTGGACCAGGGGAGGTAGCTTCAACCAGCCATCATCCACACACATTCCCACAATAACATTCAAACATTTTTATGTGATTAACAAACAGGATATTGCTGTAGTGGGGGGGAAGAGAAGGGGTTCATATCGACATAAGCTTTGCATTTCTCTGCTGAAGAATGGGATAGGACCTTTGGTTTTTGTAAATGTCTCTTTTTAGCATTTTGTCTTATGAACAGAAGAGAGGATTGAGAATATAACATTTAACTGGGATGATATTTTCTATTTAAAGAAAAAAGATGTGAGTATTTAAGAGGGAGTTCCCTTTTCTTTATTGTGTTTTTGATTCAAGCAAATTATTACGATTAATATTAATGTTAAAGTAGCTTTTGTGTTGCTATTTGTTTGTTACTAACGGTGAATGAAGCTGAGAGTTTATGCTTTACAAAGAGAGCAGAAAGGTAGCCTGGCAAATGTTTTAATTCCCCGGTCTGGTAAGTCTTATTGCACTGCTAATAAATCATTGGTTGGATATCCTATTTTTTTCTATTTCAATTTTCCATGAATCACAATATATTTGTGACATAAACTGCAATCAATCAATGATGTTTCAATTGTCGGATAATGTTTCATATCGATAACACATTTTAAATATCAACCCATTATTTCGGCTCTCCAGATTTGTGGACGTCATTGTAAGCAGAAGCTATTGAGATAAACTGCTCTGATGCTTTCATTGAGATTATAATAAAGACTTAAGCCTGGCTACCACAACAAAAGCCTCTTCATTTCAAAGTGAATTATATAAATGTGTACTAAAAACAAAGTAAAATACCGAAAGATTTATACTGGGATTACTTAATAACAGGATTCAGTTCTCGTATGAAGTAAAATACTAGCGCCTTGTTTGAGAAAGTTTTCAGAAAACCTTGGAGGGAGATTTCAGCGGAACATTTGTCGGGGGCCCAGTTTTGGGCCGCCATCACGCGTTGAAGACAGGACTACTAACATCCATTCCCCAGTTTTATAACTTTTAATCCTGAGCCAAACCACAAACAAATGAAAGGTCATCATTATACTATTGACCACCGGTTTTAGGCCTTGACCCACAGCGGACCTACGGCAGTATTGGCCATTTAAACAATCAACTTACTTTTGCATCACTGCATGACAACTCAAAAAAAACTTGATAATAGTGGAATAGCACGTAATTTGTGATAGCAGTAGCGGCGGAGAGCGTGAAGCGGGTCATCTGATCGAGTCTAATACTGACTTGTGTGTTTGACTCCCAGCACCAAGGTATTGAGATCAATCCTGAAGGTTTTCAGTTCCTTCGATAAAGGAACTGAATGCCCTCACTAAGCTAAAACATTTAAAAAAACATTTAGTGAATACACAAAATGATTTAGTGCACTTCAATTTGAAGTGTATTTAACAGTGAGCGCCTTCAACATTGAAGTGCACTTCATTTTAAATACATATAATAATCTTAAGACTTTAGGAATCAAACTCAAGACCATTGTGCCAAGATTCAAACACACAAGTCCCATCACTCTTCTTTAGTGTCTGACTTCATATATCCTGGATAGAAAACGTGTGATATTTACCATATTTTCAATTATTATAGATGACGAGATCTCCTTTCACAGTGGAGTAATCCCATTGGGTATTGGATGTCACGATATTTTAAATGTATTTCATAGCAGTTCCACCTTTTTCATTTCGCAAAATAGCAACATCTGTGACCTAACCCTGATAAAACAAGTCTAACACTCACAAATAGGTCGTTTGTCACTCCGCTTTTCGCGACATTTCCCATAATATGCAGTCAAGGCAATTCAATTTTATTTCTATAGCTCTTAATTAAAGGTACAACATTGTCAAAAGGCTTAACAGGCCATATATTTCTGACCCCTCCCTGACCCTAGCCCCCATGAGGGCAAGAAAAAAACTCCCTTAATTAGCAAGGAAGAAAGCTAGAGAAGGAACGCAGAGTGGGGGATCCCTCCTTCAGTGCAATGGGGGCCATAAAACAGTCCAATACAAAACACATCCTCTGACCCTACTTCAGGTAATATATGATCCTATTACTACTCATACCAGTTCCCCACAGGGGGCCATCCAACTCATCGAAAACCCTCAGACACAAAGAAGTCAGCACAGCATCAATGAACGGGTTTATTTGTTTCAGCACTGAAGATGCTCACAGTCATGTGATACATATTGGGGGGGGGGGGGGGGGGGGGGGGTCATGAGACGGTTTGGTTCCTGCTCTGTAAGATGGGTTCTTCTTGATCCTTCTGTCCTTAAGTGTCTCTAGCTTCCCACTGTGGAGAACAGATAGGAGGAGGAGGAGGAGGTGGAGGAGGAGGGGTGGAGGTGGTGGGAGGAGGAGGTGTGGGCGGAGGGGTATTGCTTTGTGTCTGCAGTACAGAGATCATTGTCCCTGTGTCTCTTCTGCAGGAGAGGTCAAAGGTCGGAGCCACGGGTCGAAGGGCGGAGCCAGGGCTCCGGGCCTTCCGGAAAAGAGGTTCGCATCGGAGGAAGCACCGGTTCGTAGAAAGTTGTGCACGCGATGGAGAGGAGGAGGAGGAGATGATGAAGAGGAGGAGGAGGAGGAGGAGGAGGAGGAGGAGGAGGAGGAGGAGGAGGAGGAGGAGGGGATGATGAGGAGGAGATGAGGAGGAAGAGGAGGTTTGAGAAAGTGAAAGAGAAAAAAAAAAAGAGGAAAGCAGGAGAAGGAAACCCCCCTGAGACTATCGAGATCTGAGTTCATGTCGTGTTTCTCTCGCCTTGGCCCCGTTTAAAGTCTTCCAAAAGTGTAAAAACGCTAGGACCAATCAGTACTCGGGATGGGAATTTCAGCTCCTGAAGAACAAGGAGCACCGTGATTAGAGAAACAAAGGCGGAGTCTGAGGAAAGTGTCGCTTACAAATCAGATTTTGAAAGAAATAGACAAAAATAAATCTATACGGTTGGCTTTTTCCCGGACCAGAATATGTTTTTGCTCTTCGTCCAACCGACTTCGCAGAGCAAAGAGCATCACTCTGATTGGCCGGTGTTCTTGAAGCAACGTTAGGCCGCAGCCGTATCTGTTACTCTACTGCTGCCCAGCCAGACTCACAGACGTGAACATCAGGATGGTCTCACAAGGTGAGTGAAAGGAGAGAGGAGTGTAAAAACAAGTTCCACACAAGAGAGGAGAGAGTGTGGATGTGAGTGGAGGAGGAGGAGGAGGGGGAGCAAGAGGGAGGGGAGCGGAGGGCGAAGTGGTGGTGGGGGGACACTAACACTAAAGCCATGCAAAGAAAAGCTCCTGTTTGACATGCACACAGCAATACAAGCTAAAAGCAAAGAGCAGGAAGAGGAGAGCGTCAGCGCCGCCGTCTATTGACCCAGCGAGCGGCGAGCGCCCTCCGGTGGTCTAACACAGCATCGTAATTTGAACGCGGCAACGCCTCGTCTGCCCGCCTCGTCAATGAGAGGCTACGTCTACATTCGAAAATAAACTGGTAAATCATTACTTAACATCCCTCCCTCCCTCCCGACAGATAAGACAACTCTTCTCGTTCGCGTCGATAAAAATGTACAAGGAAGAGAATCAGGAACGCTGGTTCATATCATCGGAGCCGTCAGACAAAAGAAACAGTAAAATAAAAACAGTTGTTTTTCTTTCGATTTGTTGCCCCGTTAATGAACACACGAGAATATAATAAATAACATTCAACTGACCTAACAGCTTCTTTTATATAAATAGTCAAGTTATAATAAATTAGGGGATCAAACTGTGGGGGGTGATGAACGAAGGTGAATAAGGAAAAGAAAAATAAATGATTCAAATATGTACAAAAATATCGACAACTTCATTTTTTTTTTTACACAATTCCCGTTAAGTCGTTTCCTTGGTGGTCCACTGCTGGTAGGTGAGAGCGAGACAGAAATAAGGGACAGAAGTGACCACACATAGCGAGAGGAGCTGATCAGTTGGTCGATCCAACAAAAGCCATTTACCACAATGTACTGTAAAAAAACTCAAAATGAAAAGGAGGAAAGTAACAAAGATGGAATCGGGCCTATAGCATGTCAGGCGCAGGGGGATTTTGTGTGATATATTTTTTAGTATTCTTTTTTTTTTGTAAACCTGGCCCTAATGATAAGGTATATCTAAACATGGCGTCACAGCTACACATTTAAAATTTCATTTTTTTCTTATACAAACAAAACAATATAAGTCTGTACAGATCATCAGAATAGATCATTCATGTTCAGGGGCCCACCCATTACATCCCCACCCCACCCCACCCGCCCCTCCCCTCCCACAATCCTTTGCAGTCGTTTAGGGTTGTTGTGGTGGTTGGATTTGTGGTTGTTGTTGTTGTCGTTGTTGTGGTCATTGGTTGTTGTTTACTCACATCCATCCCCAATCTAATAAAGTCTGCTCCATGTTCTCTTCCAGATGAAAATACATTAAAAAGCAAATAACCCAATCCACAGAGTGTCCGAGTTCAAGTGCCCCCCATGCCTCTCTCTCCCTCTCGCTTGAATGGTTCTAGTGTGTTCTCCAGAGAGTGTGTGTGAGTGTGTGTGTGTGTGTGTGTGTGTGTGTGTGTGTGTGTGTGTGTGTGTGTGTGTGTGTGTGTGTGTGTGTGTGTGTGTGTGTGTGTGTGTGTGTGTGTGTGTGTGTGTGTGTGTGTGTGTGTGTGTGTGTTCCAGAGTGTGTGTGTGTGTGTGTAGACTGTAGATCTGTGACATGTGGGCGGTTCCATGGATGAATAGTCCGAGACAATCGGAAAAACAAGAAAAGCCTTTTGGTTAACTATAATATCTGTTTGTGTGTGCGTGTGTGTGTTTGTGTGTGTGTGAAGCTGAGTATAGAAAGTGTATGTGGGTACAGAGAAGCGGAGTAAGGTGGGGTGGGGAGGGGGGGGGGCAGGTGGAGCCCTGAGTGGAGGGGAGTGGTCCATTTCCATGGTAACCACCACCCCATCACCCAAGGTGTTCCGGGGGAATTATTACAACAACCATAAAGTTTGGGTGCCCCCGCCCCCACCGGCCACAGCTGTCCATCACTTGGTTGGGAGGGAGGAGAGGGAGGGAGGAGAAGGAGGAGCAGCAGCAGGAGGAGAAGGAGGAGAAGGAGGAGCAGCAGCAGCAGGAGGAGGAGAAGTAGGAGGGGCTTAGTAGCTTTTCTGGATGATACCTGGGAGGTGGTGGGTGTGTGTGTGGTGGGAGGGGCGAGAGAAACAAGTGAGGTCATCAAACAGAGGAGCAGTACGTGGTGTGGAGAAACGGTTTGTTACGGGGGCGGGAGTGGAGCGGGTGGAGGTGATGGAGGTGAAGATGGAGGGTGAGACGGCGGTGCAACACGGTGCATAGAGACACGTTGTTAGGGGAGCAGGGGGGTGGGGGGGTGGAGGAGATGGAGGTGATGGAGTTGGAGATAGTGATGGAGGTGGAGACGGGGATGGAGGTGGGGACGGGGATGGCGGCGTGGTTGAGTTTGTTGCGTCTAGGTGCGTTGCACAGCTTGCAGGGTGAGAGGAAAGCAGCAGCAGCAGCCTCTCAATAACATGAACACTGAATGTACATCTCTGTCTCATCTCTGTCTATATAAAGTCACTCTGTGCCCCATACAAAAGGTTGCATGATAAAGTGTCCGTGGGGGGGGGGGGTCAAGTGATCCGGGTACAGTCGGAATGCTGTCGAGGGGGGGGGGGGGGGGTCCGGGAGCTAGGAGTCCTCAGGGACCCCCAGCCTGGGCCCTCCTGGGCTCCGGGGCCCGCTACAGTCAGAGTCCTGCCTCCGGACGGGCGAGGGGGAGGCGGGGTAGTGCTTGGTGGGCGTGCCCGGGGGGTGGTGGAGATGGAGGTGGTGGTGGTGGTGGTGGAGGTGCTGGTGGTGCACCTGGCCGTTCCTCTCGTCTGAAAGAAGCGGTGGAGTTTACGTCACGGAGAACCTGGGTGCTGTGGGTGGAGCACTGGGGCCGTGGGTGGAGGACTGGGGCCGTGGGTGGAGGACTGGGGCTGTGGGTGGAGGACTGAGGCTGTGGTTGGAGCACTGGGGCCATGGGTGGAGGAGGAGGGCTGTGGTTGGAGGACTGGGACTTTGGGTGGGGACCTCTGGGTGCAAAACTGGGGCTATCGGTGGAGGACTGTTGGGGGGAGGAGGTGGAGGAGGTGGAGGAGGAGGAGCAGGAGGAGGAGGAAGAATGGAGGATAACCTTGTATTCCTCCTCCCGATGGCTCCTCCACATTTAAGGCATCCAGACACCGATCCATAAAGACTTTGTTAAACGAGTGAACTTCAGAGGAGTGAAGGGAAGTTGTCAGACTAAATGCTGAATGCTCAAGGGTTCCCGGGCAGGGCCTGGGTTTGTAGACGCACCCAGGGGCCAGTCCCAAAGCTCTTCAGAACCCAGAGAAGACACCTTGAGCAATCCTTTCTTCTACGCACTGCTAGACGGTGGACCGGGCAGACGTAGTGAAACATCACTGAGAGGAATCCTTCACGTCACGTTCTGTGTGGATGATATCTGTTGAAGATATTAGGAAACAGAAATGCGGAAGGACAGTGGATCCCCAGGACGAGACGCGGTTGCTGCAGGAGGACCTTGATGGGGGTCCCAAAGCTTGGATACGGGTTCCCCGGACCACCCCCCCCGTGTTCAGGGTTCCAGAGGAGACCCCAAAGGGGTGAAAGAAGCATGTACTGCAGAAGAACTGTCATTTTTGTGGATTATTACTGTTTCATTACACAGCTCTTCTCAATGCTGTGGAACGCTCCGTTCACTTGCATGGGCCTTCACAGCTTCCAGCGGTGAATAATTTTTTGATAATTCCCCGTTGCTAACCATATAATGACTGCTGTCAAGGAAAGTGGATTTTTTGCCGTCTTTCGTATCACTCCGCAAGTAGTCCGGTACCTTATCAACCCAGCGTTCTCGGTTGCTAAGCGACGTCAACGTCTTTGGCGGACTATTTCTCTGCTGATCAACACTACAAATGCTGGTAAAAAATAAATTGTAAAAAGACACACCGTGTGAAGTTATTGTTTTGTTTTTGCAAGTAGCCGTGTAATAAGTGGGATAATGTGTAGAACGTTGCCGGTCATTATCGAAAATAAGCCCTTTCAGGGTGAAGCAAGACACCTCCGCTTTGCATCGGTGTCCGGTTCGCCCAGTCGGGGCTTATTTTCCCGATAATGATCAGCGTTCTATGCATTATCCCTTACATAGGCGTTGGGAGTCGCAAATCGTTAAAGGCCTGGAAATGGGATCAAAATGCATTTACTAGACAAGACAATCATTAACATTAAACCAATGAAATCTGTTCAAAGCCGACCTCTCACTCCGGGTTTAAAATGACTAGTATGTTAGTAGTTAGCATTGCGATGGTCTATCTAATAATATCATTTTTTACGATGATGTTTACAGTTTGTCGTTTACAGTATGTAAGAGTGTGTGTGCCAGTGCGTATCTATTTCCACGCACATATGTTTACGACAGAGATATGAATGATCCCATGCTGAATACAGTGTGTGTCTTTATGGGGTCTTTATGGGCCGCTGCTGCCTGGGGAGCCAGTGAGGGCGACGGCGATGAGGAACGAGGCAAATAAAACGGGAATGTTCTCCTTTCTGTCGACGCGGCGCACGCCGTCCAGCGCGGGGGACCATCGCTCATTAAAAGCACTCTTTTTAAATACTTTTACAGTTTTTAAACAGTTGGCAACACAGCCATCTGTGAAGCACGGCCTCATGGAGGCTGATAATGATCGGGGCATCAGCATGTTCAAAAAATGTCTGGATGGGGAGCCAAGTGTTCCGGTCCAGAGGAGATCCGTGTATCAGTCGGTGTCGACGCGATGTTGCTAAATCATCCCTTTTTAATCTCTTTATGGAGTTTTTGGAGTTTTTTTCTGCAAGCTACCGACTTCCAGCACGCAGCCGGGAACTCACACTACACCCAGTGCATTCTGGGAATGTGTGCATATTTGTGTGCGCATACGTATGTGTGTGTGTGTGTGTGTGTGTGTGTGTGTGTGTGTGTGTGTGTGTGTGTGTGTGTGTGTGTGTGTGTGTGTGTTGTGTGTGTGTGGTGTGTGTGGTGTGTGTGTGTGTGTGTGTGGTGTGTGTGGGTGTGTGCCTGTGTCTCTTCATAAATGTGTGACGGCCCCATTCCATTATATTCCGACACTCTTTCTTAAAAATGTGTGCAGTGAACCTGTGCTCCTCTCTTCGTTGTTTTGATCTAAAACATAACACAACCCCCCGTGCTCTGTGAGGTTCAACCTAACCACTGGAGCTTGTGTCCCTAAGCACCTTGTTTGAGCTTCTCTTCGGTACAGTGTCCGAGTTCTACAAGGTGATCGCGTCTTTCCCTCCACCTCCTCATTGTCTCTACCCCATTTTCTTCCTTCTCATGCTTTGTCTCGCCAGGCGTCCCCCGGTCCGCTGATTAGCAGAAATAATGAGCTGGCTTGATAGAGTCCTTTGTCGGCCATTGTTATGCGCTGGCATGTCCTTCCTTAATCACTAGCTGCTGCCGCCGCTTGCCGCTAAAAGACGCAGCATGAAAGGAGTGGTGGTGGCGGCGCAGCAAATGTAAAGAGGGACTCGACAATGTTGTCTTTTCTTATAAAGTTCAGCCATTACTGCAAACACACACACACACACACACACACACACACACACACACACACACACACACACACACACACACACACACACACACACACACACACACACACACAACACACACACACACACACACACACACACACAAACACACACACCGGCTGAATTCAAAAGCAAGCTTAGACTCAAGTTATCTTACTTTTGATGAAACTTCAGAGGGCGTATAGCATTTGATTCATTATATAGCTGTGGGACATATCTGACTTAGTTCAGGGAGAATGTGATGTTGAGCTAGACTACTCTTTAGGTTGAGCGTAAGGTCAGAAAGCTGCCTGATGACAACCTTCAACTAAGTTGGAGTGCAAAGACAGGGTGCCTTCTCTGTTTCCACCAGCAGGGGGCGATGGTGCCACACAGTTGAAACGACAAGTGAAAGAGTAAAAGGAAAATACGTCTGTTCCTTTTCACGTTGTTCGTCTGCTCGCCGGGTATTGTGGGTAACGAGGCTGTCCCCACAGCGCACAAAACATTTTGAGTGTCTCGTTGGGGGGGTTCACAATGATAGCTCTTGAAAGGGGGAGGACAATCCCTCCCTTGGAGAAGTAAAGAGTTATCAGAAGAGTTTAGGCTACCAGGCTGCCTCTGAGCATATTACTGCTCGGGATTTAATTTCCCCCAGAGGTTTTGTGTGATTCGTTGTGGAGGTGTGAGCCAACGTTGGCCGGTAGGAAACGGGCGCTGGACGGAGGTGAGGTAGATGGTGGTGGCTTGGGCTGGGAGGCTGGAGGTGGAAGGGAGCTGGATGGAGGTGTGTGGTTGGGTGGAGGAGGCTGGGGATAAGGTGGTGTTAGGGTGGGGTTACTCACCACACAGCTGCTGTACCGCTGGCTGGTCGTGTGTGCTTAACAACTGGCCCTGAATCGTCTCCACCACCCGCTTAAAACGCCGGCTGGGTCCTGCACACGCACACACACACATTTGCACATACCCACACAGACGCACACACACACACGCACACACATAGACATGCACACACACACATGCATTTAGATAAGATGGCACATCAGAAAGTAACAGAAATTACACACACGGTTAGTGCCCTTGTGTGTCTATGTGTGCCCGTGTGTGTGTGCGTATGCCCGTGTGAGTGTGTGTGTGTGTGTGTGTGTGTGTGTGTGTGTGTGTGTGTGTGTGTGTGTGTGTGTGTGTGTGTGTGTGTGTGTGTGTGTGTGTGTGTGTGTGTGTGTGTGTGTGTGTGTGTGTGTGTGTGTGTGTATGTGTATGTGTGTGTGGGTGTGTGTGCATGCGTGTGTCTGCGCGTGTGTGCCCCAGCGCGTGTCCATGTGTGTGTGTGTCGGTCCCCCACCTGAGAGCAGGGTGAAGCTGACGGAGTAGATGCCGTTCTCCTTGGTGGCCCCGGTGCTCTCGGTGTAGCTGATGTCCACCTGGAACTTGACGGGCTTCTGGAAGACAGCCGGCCCCGCTGCAGACTTGTACTCCGCCCGGAAACTGGTCTGGGAGATGACGCTGTGGCTCAGGCTGGGGATCTGGAGACCAGGTGGATGTGGGGGTGGAGAAGGAGGTCGATGTGGGGGAGATGGTTTTGAGGTGGAGGTGGAGGTGGGGGTGTTAGTGGAGGTGGTTTTGAGGGTGGAGGTGGATTGCGGGGTGATGGAGTTGGATGTGGGGGGTGGGGTCAGGATGGTGGAGGTGGAGGTAGGGTCAGGATGGGTAGGTGGTGTCAGGATGGTGGAGGTGGGGTCAGGATGGTGGAGGGGGTGGTGGAGGTGGTGTCAGGATGGTGGAGGGGGTTATGGATGGGTAGGTGGTGTCAGGATGGTGGAGGTGGAGATAGGGTCAGGATGGGTAGGTGGTGTCAGGATGGTGGAGGGGGTGGTGGAGGTGGGGTCAGGATGGTGGAGGGGGCGGTGGAGGTGGGGTCAGGATGGTGGAGGGGGTGGTGGAGGTGGTGTCAGGATGGTGGAGGGGGTTATGGATGGGTGGAGGCATGGCGGCACCACAGAGAGGCGAGGTGAAGAAGAAGAGGAAACCACGGGATATTCTATTAAACCAAACACAACTTTATTGAAATGTCACATTTGACGCCAACGGTATCTCGTTTATGTAAAACAGTTAAAATAAACTCTCAATAACGTAACACAATTCAATATGTGTGCAATAAAATGTCTGCTTCCTTTGAAAGGAGGTAAATACATGAAATAAACGAGTAGACAAAAGAATGAGGAAACTCAAGGAAATAATATAAATAAACGTGGGCGGATAAAGTGCTGTCTAATTTACCGAGCACACCTTGGGGCTCACAGGGTCAGAACCAGGCCGCTTCGTATGCATGCCTTGCGTGCGTGTGTGTGTGTGTGTGTATGTGTATTTGTTTGTGTAATGTGTGTGAGTATGTGTATTTGTTTGTGTAATGTGTGTGTGTATGTGTATTTGTATGTGTGTGACAGTGAGTGAGTGTGTGTGTGTGTGTGTGTGTGTGTGTGTGTGTGTGTGTGTGTGTGTGTGTGTGTGTGTGTGTGTGTGTGTGTGTGTGTGTGTGTGTGTGTGTGTGTGTGTGTGTGTGTGTGTGTGCGTGTAAATGTGTGTGTGTATATGTGTGTATATGTATGTGTTTAAGTGTGTATAAGTGTGTGTGTGTGTGTGTGTGCGTGGATGCGATTGAGTTTGTGTGTGTGTGGGGGAGGGGGGGGGGGGTTCAACCGTGTGTGTGTGTGTATGTGTGCGAAAGCGAGTGAGTGTGTGCGTCCATGTGTGTGAAAATCAACCACCCTCCCCCCCTCGCACCACCACTCACCCCCCCCGGCACCCCCACCCCAAGATGGATCTGCCGCCCGATGAACCGACGCCTCTTATTGGTTCTCGACCACCGGGTGTTGACGAGGGTTTGACGGTCCCTTAATGAGAAATACAACCTCACCCCTTCACCTGCCAATCAAACCCCCCCCCCCCCGACGAGGTGGGGGGGGCCGTGCTACGGGGGGGAGAGGGTGCTGGAGGTCAAGAGCAGGACTTTAGCCCGCAGCAGAGCGTCCATTTAATGAGGCTTTGCTCAAGAGCACAAGGTTGTTGGAGGTGGCAGCAGCCCCCCCCACAAAGGGCTCTTTGCCGGGGGGGAGGGGGGGGGGGGGTCAATGTCTACCACGCGCGAGACCCCCCCGGAGCTCAGGGAAGCAGGCTGGGAGCTGCTTCCCCTGCCCCGTTTGTTGATACATTCATAGAGCTGTAAAGGGCGCACACTCAGATGTAATGGGATGTGTGCACACCTATTAGACCCTAACTCCACACACACACACACATGTGCAGGAAAGGACACACACACAAATACAGACCAATAATAACAAACAAGCTGATGCAATCTTTTCCTCAAACTGTTTTGTTTTACACACACACACACACACACACACACACACACACACACACACACACACACACACACACACACACACACACACACACACACACACACACACACACACACACACCGGTATTAACCTGCATGCTCGGAAAAGGTGGACACACACACACACACACACACACACACACACACACACACACACACACACACACACACACACACACACACACACACACACACACACACACACACACACACACTGTACACAATACAAGAGTTTGCGAGCGCAGCATCTATATGCTAATGACAGACGCTCTGTGTTGATTTTCTATTGACCTTAAGCCACGGAGAAAATGGAAGCGCTGAACACTAGCAGTTTACTGAACGGCGACAGAAATCAGACGCATGTTAGCACACACTAGAGAGCGAGAGAGAGAGCGCGCAAGAGAGAGGGTAGACATAGAGAGAAAGAGAGAGAGAGAGAGAGAGAGAGAGAGAGAGAGAGAGAGAGAGAGAGAGAGAGAGAGAGAGAGAGAGAGAGAGAGAGAGAGAGAGAGAGAGAGAGCTTGCCTCACGGCAAAGGCAATCACAGATTCTGTTAGAATTGGCAAAGTTCTCCATCAAGGTCAAGCGCACACAAAAACAAAATCAGCTGCATGCATCAATACAGACACAGAGAGACACAGAGAGACAGACACAGACAGACACGGAACAGCAGTTGAAAGAGGAAACGATCAGAGTCAGACAACAGAACCGGCTTTAGAACCGAGGATTACGTGTCAGAATGTCAAGACTGGAGAGCGCTGCGACCGGATAAAATGCAGTGTCGCGGATCAGGAAGGTGTGTGGGTGTGCCTGTGGATTTGTGGGTGTGCGTGTGTGTGAAGTTGTGTGTGTGCATGTGTATTTGTGGGTTTGCGCGTGTGTGTCTGTGTGCGTGTTCATGTGAATGTGTGTTTGAATGTGTGCATGAGTGCGAATTTGTGAATGCGTGCATGGGTGCGTCCATGAGTGCGTGTGTGTGTGTGTGTGTGTGGGTGCGTGCGCGTCTAGGCGAGTGCATGTACGTACAGAGAGGAAGGCGTGTACGATGTCAGCCTTGATGGAGCTCAGAGGTTTGTCTTTGATGACGATGAAGATCTGCTCCTCCTTCTCCAGGCTGATGAAGTTCCCAAACCAGGACTTCTTGGCGAGTCTGTGAGGAAGGTTACATGGTCAACAGACTGAGTCAGTGCTGAGTCACAGAGAGGGGGGAAGAGAGAGAGAGAGAGAGAGAGAGAGAGAGAGAGAGAGAGAGAGAGAGAGAGAGAGAGAGAGAGAGAGAGAGAGAGAGAGAGAGAGAGAGAGAGAGAGAGAGAGAGAGAGAGGAGAGAGTGAGAGAGTGAGAGTGAGAGAGAGAGAGAGAGAGAGAGAGAGAGAGAGAGAGAGAGAGAGAGAGAGAGAGAGAGAGAGAGAGAGAGAGAGAGAGGACAGGACAGGTGCAGAGAGAGGGAGGAGTAGATTAATCCACCCAACTGAACCTGTCCCTACAAACACGCCAGACACGCTGGGGTGACTTCTTTGATTTCTTTCATATTTCATGCAGTCCCTGGGGCAAAATATCAGAAAATCTTGAATCCCAGTGAATCCCAAACTTGTAGAGAAGGGGAAAGTTTCTCAGCTCCTACAGTTTGATCAAATGCAGTTCCACTTGTCATGGTATGTCCAGGCTAGCCCCCAGCCCTGTACGGTTAATAAGTATCTCCTAATGATCTTCTAATTATCCCTCTCAGACAAACGATCACATCATCAGTTTTATATGAAGCCTTTTTGGTGCTGCTCTTATTATGATTGAAGGCTTGAAGTATTATATACACTTACATGTATGTGTATATATCTTGATATACATGTATATATGTACAAAAATAGTACGATCATTGAATGTTATTTTTATATTTTTGTGTAGAGTTGGTCCTAAAATAACTTTGGGAAATCCTTAAGTCTTAAGACGGGCTCAGCTCCCTAAGAAGCAGAACCGGCCGTCGTTTTTTCAAAGACACCAAACGGGAAAAAAGAGGCAGAGCTCAGGTTACGTCAACGCTGTGAGCTGGAACTAACACCATGAAACATTCAGCCTCCAGGAGCATTATATCAGAAGGGCTCTCTGACTGCTGGTATGTCTCTCTGACTTGTGGACTGTCTGTCTAACTGGTGCTCTGACTGTCTGAATGACTGGTGCAATATATGTCTAACTGATGGTCTGTCTGTCAGTCTGTCTTAGTGGTGGGCTGTCTGTCTGACTAACTGGGGGTCTGTCTGTCTGTCTATTTGACTGGTGGTCTGTCTTTCTCACTGGCTGGCTGGCTGGCTGGCTGCCTGGCTGTCTGTCTGTCTGTCTGACAGGTAGTCTGTCTGTTTGATGGCCGTTGATCTGTTTGTCTGACTGGTAGTCTGTTTGTCTGCCTGGCAGTCTGTGCCTCTATGAGTACTCTGAGGCCTGTACATGCTCTGAACGTAAGGCCCATGTAGAAGGTAGAAGGGGCAGCAGACGGCCTGAGGCTCTGGAAGGTCTACTCACTCTGGAGACGACTCTGGGGTGAGGCTGGACATCTCCTCTTGTGTGGGAACTGTGAGGGCGGAGAGAAGCACAGAGAGCACACAGGGGTCAGAGCTCTAGACACAGAGTAGCTTCTATGAACAAACTCCTCAGAGACGAGCACGAGAAGCAGTGGGTCTGAACCATGATCGGTGCACGCCTGAATCTGGGCTGAAGCTATGCTACGCCCGGCCGGCAAGAGTTAATGTTTCATTCTCAACTTTGAGAATTGATTAATTGTGGTAATTAAGCAGAAATACCAAACATTTTGCGGGCGTTGCCTCAGAAATCCAACAGCATGAAATTACTGCTTTATGAGTCTTGGCAGGCGAGCTCGTTTGAGACGTAAACTTTGGGGTCCGCAAAGTTTACGAGCGCTCTGCGTTATTCATAATGTCTTTATAGACAAAGACAAATGATTCGTAAAGAAAACAGACGATGGATGAACCGAGACCACAATTACAAAGAGGTAGTTTGAAGACCACCCCCCGCCTCCCCCTGTTAAACTCCAATAATTGCTCTTATACAACTTGTCTAATACATTTACTTCAAGCTCTCCACAGCATAACAATACAGCATCGCTACAACGGCGGAAAACCCCCGGCCACCCCAAGAACACAGTGATCCCTGCGCACTCCCTAGTAACATGTAAAAGGCTACCGTAAATGACAGAATAGAGGCGCCAACAAACTTAAGTCAACAGCCCGACCTAAACCCTTCCCCGTACCTTGTAGCTTCCTGCGGTGGAAGCGCGGCGAGCCCAGGAAGCTGTTCTTGATGGAGTTGAGGCGCGTCCTCCAGGGCATGCCCCCGATGGACGGGCTGGGCGGGGGCGTGGGCGTGGGCGTGCCCGCCGGGCTGTCCTTGGGCGTGTGCACCGGCGTGCCCTTGGGGGTGGGGAGGGGGCTGCCCCGGGGGGAGGGGTGGGGGGTCACCTGTATGAGGGGGATAGATTTGGGCGGCTGGTCAGCGGCGGGAGAGGAGGTGGAGGAGGAAGAGGAGGAGGGCGGCAGCGGGTGGAAGTGGTGCAGGCGGATGGGGGAGCGGGGCGGGGCCGCGGGGGGGCCACGGGGACGAAGGGGCCCGCGAGGGGGAAGGCCAGGGGGAGGGTGGTAGGCGCCAGGGCAGGCCGCCTCCCCTGGGGGCTGCATGGGAAGAGCCTGGTGGGCCTGATGGGCGTGGTGGGCATGGTGGGCGTGGTGGGGGTGGGGGACATGGTGGGCACGGATGGTGTGGTGGGCGGGGCCACGGAGATAGAAGGGGGGGGCTGGGAGGGCGAGTGGGAGGGGCTGGGGGGCTCGGGCCTGGTGGCAGCGGGGGCGTCTGGCCCCTCGGGGAGGAGGTTGGAGCGGGTGGCCTGGAGGGGCTTGGGGCCCAGGCTGGGCTTGGAGGGCAGGGTCTGGGTCTTGTTGAGGGCGGAGGGGAGAGGCTCGGCGCTGGGACTGAGGGAGTTGGGGGTGGCGGGATGGGGGCTGAGGGGGCCGTCCGGGGACAGGAAGGGGCTGGAGGAGGTGGGGGACGGGGACAGGTCCGGGGACTGGGGGGGAACGCAGAACTTTCTGACGGGCTGCGGGGGCACAGCGGGGGGTCGGGGTGTGAGGACAGGCAGCAGAGAGACAAAGCGTAACCAGAGCACGGTACAGCACGGTCACGAGCGACGGAGGGGTGGACACAGACACAAGGCGGTGAGGCCACAGGGAAGGACAAGGGAGACGTTAGGGGTACGGGAGGACAGAGGAGAGAGGAGAGGACAGAGGAGACGAGGACGATGGAGGTAAGGGAGAAGCGTACAGAAAGGAAAGGACAGAGGAAAGGAGAGACGAGAGGAGAGAGGAGAGAGGAGAGAGGAGAAGAGAGGAGAGTGGAGAGAGGAGAGAGGAGAGGAGAGAGGAGAAGAGAGAGGAGAAGAGAGAGGGGAGTGGAGAGGAAGCAGAGGAAGAAGGAAGGCGAAAACAAAAAGAAAAACATGCAGTTAGACCAATTGGTCCATCAAACGAAAAGACAAAGAGAAAGAAAACAAAACAAGCAGACAACATCAAATTAAATGAAAAAAGGTTTTCAGCAAAAACAAAGATTGAGGAAGAAGAGATGGACGTGATGAAAGGAGCAGGAGACCAAGCAGGCAGAGACGGACGTGCAGAGATACAGCACCGCAGTGCAACAGATGAGGGCTGCCGCTCACAACCGGACCCCCGCTCTGGGCTTAACGCAACGTCAGATCTCCAGGTCGCCCAGGGCATTGGGGGAGATAAGGATCCTAGGGGGTCTATCTTTAAGGGGTGCATGGGGCTGGTCCATTCTTTGGCACCGCGCAGTTTAAACCTCGACAGAATTTAAACCGCGCAGTTCAATGTTCTGCAGGGGTTTGTGTGAGAAGGATCATTTAAAACGACTACATCCGACGGGTAATCAGATGCGGCTGAGGAGGTCGAGCGTGTTTACTTGTAACCGGAAGGTTGCTAGTTCGATCCCCGGCTCCTCCTAGCGTCGAGTGTCGAGGTGTCCCTGAGCGAGACGCCTCACCCTGACTGCTCCTGACGAGCTGGTTACCGCCGTGCATGGATGACATCGCCGTCAGTGAGTGAATGTGTGCTGAATGAGTGAATGTGAGGCAATATTGGAAATCGCTTTGAGTGGCCACTGGTTAGAAAAGAGCTGTATAAATGCAGTCCCTTTACCATTAACATCTGTTTGGCCATACGTGTGTTTGCGGAGCATGTTTCTAACTGGGAGGAACACAATTCCTTTTCCCTTTCAGCTCAGCCCCAAAGGATCTGCAAGTCACGAAACGCTGGGAAACAGATCCCGGCTCATCTCAAGCCCTCTCTGACTATCCAGCTGGAAAAGTTTCTCTCGAGCTCCTTTCCTCTAAGCGGGCTCAGAGGGATTTTCCGCAGCCATCGCTGAGCTGGATTGAGCTCAGACTCAGCAACAGAGACGGTGCGACGCACAACATGAGTCAGAGGATACAACGAGGGAAGGGTTTTACAGGCGAGGAGGAGGGAGGTTTGTGTTGTGGCGGTATATTGTCTGTGCACGCGGATCACTGTCTGTTGTTCGGGGTTTAGCGGAGTGGACACGCCAAAAAAGCGTGCAGACAAACCCTAATCTAACAGCCGATGGGAACAGACTGCTGACAGATTGCAGACAGACTCCTTGTCTTCCAGGAAAGGCAGCTTCTGCCTCTGACTCACGTATTAAAACATACGGCCTCGCTAAAAGCTTTTCATTTCGGACTAATAACGCACTCGATTGGCAAACAGAATGTAATTTGCTGAGCTCAATGGAGTGATATTGCTGTCACACGCGCTAATGTTGCGTTCGCTAGGCTCTGTTAAAGGTCACGCAGCGGCGGGCGGCGGCGGCCAGTCGTAGTGGAACCATGGCAACCGTGTTTATTTTCAACCCCAGTGACATGAGCAGGAAGACCAATGGGATGACCGGGGTTCTGTCTGGAATTCTGTGTGTGTGTGAGTGTGAGTGTGTGTGTGTGTGTGTGTGTGTGTGTGTGTGTGTGTGTGTGTGTGTGTGTGTGTGTGTGTGTGTGTGTGTGTGTGTGTGTGTGTGTGTGTGTGTGTGTGTGTGTGTGTGTGTGTGTGTGTGTGCACACAAGAGAGACACCATGTGTGGTGTGTGTGTGTGTGTGTGACAAAGGAGAGACAATCGTGTGTGTGTGTGTGTTGTGTTTGTGAGAGTGTGAGTGGTGTGGTGTGTGTTGTGTGTGTGTGGTGTGTGTGTGTGGTGTGTGTGTGTGTGTGTGTGTGGTGTGTGTGGTGTGTGTGGTGTGTGTGTG
>OLKM01001075.1:171280-176399 GCA_900291075.1 Melanogrammus aeglefinus
ACTGCTCACAGGAAGTAAGCGTTTAGCTAGTAGAGGGCGGGACAGGAGCCGACCAGAAGTCAGTGGATAGCGGTCAGCAAGATTGGCTCAGCACGGAGCTGATTGGCTGAGAGCAGTGTGCCTTGACAGCTCTGAACTATCTGAGGTCAGGCCGCCGTGTGTGAGGGATGGAGACGATCGAGAGGAAAGAAATGAAACTCATAAATGAATAAGAAATCAGGCTGGATGGAGGGGAGGAGGACCGGGGCAGAGATTGAGGAGACACAGAGATGGATCGTCAGCGGAGACGGCGGCCGTGGACCCCCCCGGTCTCCCCGTTCCCCCCGCCTTCGAGAGGAGACAGCTCCAAGCCCCCCGCTGTCAGCTCAGCGTCTGGCCTCTGACTACTGAATCGGGGGGTGATGGAGGTGTTTGCACCACGCCGACACCACGCAGGACGCGGCGGTTATGGAGATTTATACGAGTAGACCTTAAAGGTCGGCCTGTAAGCGAGGGTTCAAGGCATTCGTCTGATTGGCCGCTCTCGGTGTGTTGTGGCGTTCCGCTGCCGATGATATACGGGCGGCGGACGGCGTTGTTTATGAAAGCATTACTCATGTTCAATAACGCCCCCACGACCGGTGAGTTCCTGGGTGGGCCGCGCTCGGCTGAGCAGCACCCCGGGGTGCACAGCGGGGGGGCGAGCCTGGGATTAACATCCAGGAGAGGACTGAACAAGGGGCTGAAGTGATGAGGCATGAATGTAAGCATATACAGTGTGTGGGCACACGTACAAGTCTTTATGAGAAGCACACACACACACAGGCAGGCACGCACGCGCACACACACGCACGCACGGACACACACACACACACACAAACACAGCTTGATTGCTTAGCATACTGCAGCTACTCTGAATTTCCACTCAACACATCGTGGGTTGAGGTCCTGATGATAACCTTCTGTTGTATTTGACAAACCAAACCTTAAAAGAATGGATTCACGTCAAAGGTGAGGGGGAGGTTGGTCTCGTCAACGTATGTTGAAATTTTCCAAACTCAAAGTTGACTTCCTACCATGACCAGATGACAGACGGACAGCCCCTTCTGGACAGCTCGGGACAGACAGACAGATGGACGGAGGAACAGATAGACACACGGAAGCCGCCTAATGAAAGACTCATGACGATCTGTTGCTATGGTGATGTTGTTCTTTACAAAGAATGGAATATAATATATGAACTGAAATGATCAGATGGGTTCAATCAGCTCAGTGGTTTCGTCATGAGGGCGGAGGGGTCAAAGTTCACAACATGATGTCACACAAAGGGTGTCATTGAGAGACCCTCCCACAAGACATCTGGCCGGCCGTCCATCCCCGCCTGGATCCAGGTGAACACAGGGTTAGCAGGCTATCCCCGCGCAGCAAGGCAGATAGCACTTAGGGAGCTAGCGGTTAGCGAGCTAGCGCTTAGCAAGCTAGCAGTTAGTGGAGATTTGGGGGGAGAGCGAGCGCTAGGCAGCAGAGGGGGGAAGAGGGGAGAAGAAGGGGTGAGAGGGGAGGAGGGAAGCGGGAGTACCTTTCCTCTCGGCTGCGTTTTGTAATGCCGTCAGGTATATCCAAGCTCTTACTGTACACTGATTTACTACAGCAAGACAGGAGACATGTGAGGGGGGGTCAATCTCTACACAAACACACACACACCGACCAGGCTCACACGCACGCACACACACACACACACACACACACACACACATACAGAGACAAATGGAAACAGATATACACAGACAGAGAGACTTACAGATACACACACAGATGTGATGTGTGTGTGTGTGTGTTTGCATGTGCGTGTGTGTTTGGGTGCGGCATACATCTGTCTTGTGTGTGTGTGTGTGTGTTGCATACCTCTGTTGTGTTTGTGGGTTGCGTACCGCTGGCCTGTGTGCTTGCGTGTGTATGTGTGTGTGTTGCATACCTCTGTTGTGTTTGTGGGTTGCGTACCGCTGGCCTGTGTGCTTGCGTGAGTGTGTGTGCGTCTGTGTGTGTGTATCTCTGTCTTGTCTTTGTGTTTTGTTTAGTGTGTGTGCATACGGTGCTTGCCTATGCGTGTCTACCTCTGTCATGTGTCTCTGCCTGATGCAGGTTCGTTCATGGTGTCTTATGTGTGTGTGACGTGTGTTTTGTGTTTATGTGTGGTGTGTGTGTGTGTGTTGTTGTGGTGTGTGTGTGTGTGTGTGTGTGTGTGTGTGTGTGTGTGTGGTGTGTGTGTGTGTGTGTGTGTGTGTTTCCACAAGTGTGTGTTTGTACCTTTGTCCATGCTGGGTCATGTCAATGGCCCTCCGGGCGGGCACCGGGGACCCCCCGTCCGTCACGCTCAGCACCTCCATGCTCTTCCTCTCCGGCCGCCGCTTGCCGTGCCGGTTCAGCATGGGGGAGTCCACGCGCTTCTTAGGGGGGTCTGGCGGAGAGAAAGGGGGCGCACTTCAGTACACCACCGAACCCTCGGCCGATGGACTAAAGGGTGAAGGGATTGCGTTTATACAGCGCTTTTCTGACCAGCAGCACCTCAAGGCGCTTTACAATAGCGCCTCACATTCACCCATTCATGCACATTTTCACACACCGAGGGGGGTGTCAGCCACGCAGGGCAACAGCCAGCTCGTCAGGAGCAGTCAGAGTGAGGGGTCTCGCTCAGGGACACATCGTCACTCTAGGAGGAGCCGGGGATCGAACTAGCAACCTTCTGGTTACCGGTCAACCGGCTCTAGCTCCTGAGCCACATGCCACGCCTAGACCGTCTTTAACAGGGACTCTGACCTTTCCTGATCAGCGCTAAGTCGCTGTTCTCTCCCTGAGACGTGAGAGCGCAGCGGATATGGGAACACGTGCTGAACAGGCCTCAGGTGAGGGGGCTCCAGGTAGGATTTAAGCGGCATTACTTGGGTGTAATTTGTTATAAAAAGGCCATTGCTGTCCATCATCCATTAGCGAGTGAGACGTGGGCTGTAAGGATACTAGTTTCTAAATGACTGAGCCAGCCTCCTCATGAGACCATTAAGACCGACCCGGGGACCGCCCCCCGGGTCATATCCCACCTGATTGGTTCAGGGAACCCATCTGGCTTGTCAATCACAGGTGTGAATGCAACACTTGTCAATGGCGGAGAAAGGGCGGGAAGAGAGAGGGAGGGAGTGAGGGAGGGAGGAAGGGAGGGAGTGAGGGAGAAAGAAATGTAGGGAGGGAGGTGGGGGAGGGGTAAAGGGGAGGGTGAAGAAAGGGAGGGGTGGAAGAAAGGGAGGGAGGGAGGGAGGGAGGGAGGGAGGGAGGGAGGGGAGGGAGGGAGGGAGAGGAGGGAGGAAGGTCGGTGGACGCAGGAGGGAGAAAGGACGGGAGGGAAGGAAGGAAAAATATAGTGTGAGAAAGGGGAAGGGTGGGAAAGGGGGAGGGAGTGGTGGAAAGGGGAGAGGGTGGGAGTGCGGGAGGCGGAGAAGAAAGGGAGGCATGTTTTACGGGTTGTTGATTTTCCCCATCCGGCTCTTCAGGGTGGGAAAGGGGGAGGGTGGGAAAGGGGGAGGGTGGGAAAGGGGGAGGGTGGGAGTGCGGGAGTGGAGAAGAAAGGGAGGCAGTTTTACGGTTGTTGATTTTCCCCATCCGGCTCTCTTCCTCTCCTTTCTGCTCTGTCTTTACAACTCTGTAATGGTGCCCACAGCCGCCTCAAATAGACGGTCTATAACAGAGGCCCTAACCTTTTACGGGGACCACATCCCCCTTCAGTCCCACAGGTGCAGCATCACAGCCCACAGGGGATGGAATCCCTCCGGAATGGCCCTGGGCTAAATATGTGTCTTTCTCATCGCCATTGTTTTATTGTGGCATGTAAAAATCGATTCCATACACTGTTTTTTAAATCATTCCCCATAGCGCCTGTGAACCACACGCATACCCCTAAAGAAAGCTGGTCTGTGTTATACTTCAATGCATGAGTGACTCTGAGTAGTAAAATGAATGTTTCCCGGCTAGCTCCCGGAGCACCAGGGTGAGGTCTACTGTGATTGGTCAGCTCCTTGGAGCCACAAGAGGGAGGTCAACTGTGATTGGTCAGCTCCTGGAGCACCAGGGTGAGGTCTACTGTGATTGGTCAGCTCCCGGGGGCACCAGTTGGGAGGACTACTGTGATTGGTCAGCTCCTGGGAGCCAGAAGAGGGAGGTCAACTGTGATTTGTCAGCTCCTGGGAGCCACAAGAGGAAGGTCAACTGTTATTGGTCAGCTCCCGGAGCACCAGGGTGAGGTCTATTGTGATTGGTCAACTCCTGGGGGCACCAGTTGGGAGGACTACTGTGATTGGTCAGTGCCTGGGAGCCACAAGAGGGAGGTCAACTGTGATTGGTCAGCTCCTGGGATCACCAGGGGGGAGGTCTCAGCGGGCCGGTCTCACCGATCTCATTCCTGGGCGGCAGGTTCTGGTCCTCCTGGCTCGGGTAGCGCTCCTTCCTGTCCAGGAGCAGGAAGTAGATCATCTTCTCCTGGTTGTCCCTGCACACGAGGAGAGAGAGGACCTGGTTAAAGGTGTCTGCTTACAGTTCAGTTCTACTCCTGGTTTACGGTCCAGATCTACTCCTAGTTTAGGGTCCAGATCTACTCCTAGTTTAGGGTCCAGATCTACTACTAGTTCTCCATTAAGATAGGAGAGAGAAACCTGGTCCATTGCCTGTTGTATAGACTCCTTCTCTACATTTAGTATGCACTGTGTGCCTTTCTCTTGGTGATGCAGGTCCTGATTTAAAACAGCATCTGATTTAAACTAATTTAAAACGTGCAGCAGATGTGGAATACACCAATAGATGTATATATAAGACTTAACCCGTACAACCAGGTCACACAAGAGAGACGTCGACAATGCCGACCGCCGACGAGAATCTAGTTTAGCTGCCGCGAGACATTGATACAGAGAGCGAATCAGACGCTCAGGATGAGTCACATGGTGAGGTGGTGCAGAGGCAGAGACGAACAACACCAACCCTCCTCCACCATACTCCCACCAAAGCCAGGCACCGAACCCGGGCCGCCCCAGGGTGCCCTCTCCATCGCCTTCTCCTTCCTCCCCCCTCTCCCCCCAAACCAATCTGCGACCCCCCCCCA
>OLKM01001076.1:16310-21310 GCA_900291075.1 Melanogrammus aeglefinus
CAATCGAAACATGTCGAGGCGCTCGTGTATTACCTATTAAAAGGAAAAGTTTGCTTTTTTTATATGAAGACACTCTATTCTTTAAATTACTTACATCATTGGTAAAGCAAACTCGCAAATCAATTCGCAAAAAAATCGTTCCTTTTCTATAAAACGTTTGTGTGGCATAGGATTTCCCCTTGTTAATTTGGTTTGTGTAGAACCAAAAATCGGTTGTGGAAACGTGACGTCACACTTTAGTACTCTATAGTACTCTATACTCTATAGAAGTACTCTATAGAAGAGAACCACCAGGCGGAATCGAACCAGCACACTAGCAGGTTGAGATAATGTCTCAAGAGAGGCACTTCAGCTGCGCTTGTCATCTTCTAGTTGTTTCAGATTATCTCTGCCCTTTCATTCAAGGCCGTTCAGAGTAACATGAAACAGCATCGGGTCTGATTACTCTAAAAACACACCTGTGACGGCAAAATAATAAATTGCTCGAATAAATGCACCGCCAAGTCTCAAAGTATGCTAGCCTTTCTTGCTTGGCAACCATTTTTTCGTCTTGAGGAACCATATTGTTTAGGACTTTGGTTTTCAATAAATAGCGGTAATAATGCCGTGTGAAATCTGACTTGGAAGTCTATAGGAACGGTTGCAATAATAGTTTTATAACATGCCTAACAATGGGCCAAACAATGCCCCCTAGATAGTTCGAAAATCACTGTAAACCACGAAATCCCATGACTTATTGCTTGAATCGCACACACAAATTCAACACTCACTAATTCCACGTTTCCTGATCTATTCTATGCATCGCACACAACCACCCACAACCACCCACAACCACCGACCCACACCAACCCAATCACCCAACCACACCCACCCACCATCCCACAGCCAACCCCCAGCCACACCCAAAACACCCACCTCGTAGAGTGTGATGACTCCATTGGTCTCATTTGGAGCTCTCCACTGCATGAAGATCTTCTCCTCGTAGGGAGAGTTCTGGAGTGACTCAACCGGAACCGACCCGGGGACTAGAGTGAGAGAGGGAGAGACAAGGAGATATTTGATCAATGTTTTTTCATAATACAATGCATACTATTTCACGAAAGCAATTATAAATGCTTTTCCTTCATTGTAAAGAGAGAGAGAGAGAGAGAGAGAGAGAGAGAGAGAGAGAGAGAGAGAGAGAGAGAGAGAGAGAGAGAGAGAGAAGAGAGAGAGAAGAGAGAGAGAGAGAGAGAGAGAGAGAGAGAGAGAGAGAGAGAGAGAGAGAGAGTGAGATCACTCTCCAGGACCTGCATCAGAGCTAAACATCAATAGCAACAAGCTAACTATGTAGCTAAAGAAGACACTAGTCAACGGAGAGGAAAGATACCACATTCTTCATCAATCAATCAACCTAGGAATACATACATGAAGCATGTGTGTGTGTGTGTCTGTGTGTGTGTGTGTGTGTGTGTGTGTGTGTGTGTGTGTGTGTGTGTGTGTGTGTGTGTGTGTGTGTCTTGTGTGCGTGTGATTGCTTTCACAAGTCTTAAGAAAGAGACACAAAGACACACACACACACACACACACACACACACACGCGTGCGACACATCACACACACACACACACACACACACACACACACACACACACACACACACACACACACACACACACACACACACACACACACACACATATATATACAAACACGGCTAGAGGTGTGAAGCGCCCTACAGGGAGTACTTCAGACACATAACTACAAACCCACACACGTAATGTAGAAGTCCTATTGTGAAGATGTTGATTAGGAGGCCGTCTAACGATCTCATCACATTTCTGACAAAGCTGTAATTAAACCGTCTCACATACACCTTATCGCTCCCACATCCTGCCTACGTGTGTGTGTGTGTGTGTGTGTGTGTGTGTGTGTGTGTGTGTGTGTGTGTGTGTGTGTGTGTGTGTGTGTGTGTGTGTGTGTGTGTGTGTGTGTGTGTGTGTGTGTGTGTGTGTGTGTGTGTGTGTGTGTGTGTGTGTGTGTGTGTGTGTGGTGTGTGTGTGTGTGTGTGTTGCTGTGGCTGTGTGTGCTGTGGTGTGTTGTGTGTGCGCGTAGTGGGAGATGGAGACAGAGGAAAACAGCCGCCATTGTAAAGATAACAGCGTGTGTAACACATTAATCATAACTTGATTACGTTTCTCCGGTCTGAACGCTGAATGCTTCGCTTCATTAAGCTTCAAACTCCCATCTCTCTCTCTCTCTCTCTCTCTCTCTCTCTCTCTCTCTCTCTCTCTCTCTCTCTCTCTCTCCTCTCTCTCTCTCTCTCTCTCTCTCTCTCTCCCTCTCGCACCCTTTGTTGTGTACATTTCTATTAATCTCTCAGTCTTCCCCCTATTCTCTCTCCATCCCCCCCCTCTCTCTCTCTCTCTCTCCGTCTCTCCGTCTCTCCCTCTCCCTCTCCCTCTCTCTCTCTCTCTCTCTCTCTCTCTCTCTCTCTCTCTCTCTCTCTCTCTCTCTCTCTCTCTCTCTCTCTCTCTCTCTCTCTCTATATTCAAATCCTCCTGCCTTGTTCAACAGATTGAACCTTAAACATATTCATTACTCATGTATTTTGACATGCTTACTATTATTTTTAATTGATACTGACAAATGGCAAAATGGCCACGGCACAAAATGGCTGACAGCCGCACGCACCTGACCATTGACCAGTTTTAATTGAACCAACAAAGCAGAACACATCCAGGTTATGAAACTTAAGTATTAGGGCAGAACATGAGCCAAGGCTGGTGGAATCAACCAGCTCAACCTTACCTCTTTCAGAAATCCTTTTCACCTTTTTTTAGAAGGTGTTCGTACCTCTTTAAGACAGCGTTTTAACGTCTTTCAGACAAATATTAACCAAATGACTTGGCATAAAGGTCATGCAATTTAAATATAAACGCCCTACAGAATACCAAGGTTATTTTGTCAACATTAGATTAATTGATATCATGCTTTGTATATTTAAGTTTTTAATACCATTCAATTTGAATTTCTTTATTTATATTTATATTCCATTTTTCTCGTTCAGTTAGAATCTAGCATGTATACTGGAACAAAAACGTTGTTATTATTAATAAAACAGAAAAATGATAGAGATTGATGCGGGCTGGAGAGCAGATTACATTCTTGAGTTGAAGGGAAATCTTGTTTGACGAGATTAAGATGCAGAGATTACCAAAATGTCAAATTTATGCTCCCACTGAAGATAAGCACCACACACAGGATGGTCTGATTCAAATATATAGTCATACTTTAACGCATCCATATTATATAATACTAAACTACTTTAAAAACATAATTATATATACTCATGTTCTTTAAACATGTATTGTTATTTTACCCACATTATAAAAGATGCTACAATACCGTAAACACACAAACATTTGATTATAAATAATAAAATACCTGATTATATTATAAAAGCAGGATTATATATACTCATATATTTTATGCAGGAAGATATTTTAGTCAGGGATCTTTGATCTGAGCGGGACTAACACGGTTACGACCGGTTAAATAAAAACCAGAGGATTCTGGGAGACGCAGGTTAAATGGTTTCTCTTCGATTCTTTGTGTGCACTCCCCCTCTCTCTCCAGGTATGGCTCAGAGTGGGCGTTTTCTAAACTATTTCTGAGGAAATCTCATTATGTACATCATCCCGTCAATTCTGCTTAGCGCAGGAAGTTTTTCCTGCAGCATGACAAACGGCAGGCAGGCATGATATTTACTATTTAGCAGAGACATTTTTGACAGCAAATTATTTAAGAGACAAGGTGCAGGTAAGGGACAGGGGTCATCTTGCTCAAGGATGCAAACAGGTAGACGGTGGATATTTGGGATTCAACTAGGCCACTGGAGTTTTATACAGAAGTATCTCTCATAGTGATGAAGCACATGACATATATACCATCATACTCAACTTAATAATCACAGTTTATGAGCTGCTTAACTCCTGGGGGGCATTTTCCAACATAACCCATTTTCCAACATCAGCATGTAACATGAATACACCAACACAAGGAAATGACACAAACCGATGATTGATGCACCGAAAATACGCCGCAAGAGGTAAACGACATGGCTTTCTATGTATTAAATAATGTTTGCCAGTGTGTGCGGTTAATTAAACACATGAATGAAACATGATCCCGTGTGTTTGTCCCCAAATGAAACGCAACCAGGAGGTGTATTTGTTGAGATTGCTCATAATCCCCACCAGGCCTGTAACGTACACTACTTGTTCAATAACCCAAAGCTGCCAACTTCAAACTACTCATTATTGTTTGATGAGGACACAACAAAACACAACAACAACAACAACAACAACAACAACAACAACAACAACAACAACAACCAGGCCCGAGGGCTGTGGGATGTGTTTGGTCCTGCGTGTCGCTCTGTTGTTGACTGCGTTTCCGTTGTTCTTGCCGCTATGATCTGAGTGAAGCTTCTCCGCTCAGCAGATAAAAGGATTATTAAATCTGAGCGCCGCTAAATCCCAGCTCCACATCGCTTCAGACAGGCTGGGTTGTGAAGTCAAACCCGCATGTTCAGTTCTGGGTGGGGGGGGGGGGGGTAGAAATGAGCAAACATGCTTCTTATTGATCATCTATGCCTCCCGCTCACTTGGGTGGACAGCTCCCCGGTCCAAAGACCTGCTACTCAGTTATTCAAGTAACGTTTGGAGGGAGGATGTGCTTCACGCGTTCTTCATTTATTCCTGCAGTTTGTAATGGCACATGAAGGCCTGGAGGTACTATTTCTCACATAGAGAATGGAGTGATGAGAGGAGGTGTCCGAGCAGGGGAGGTGGTAGTAATGAAACGAGGTGTGAGATGAGAGGAGGTGTCAGAATTGGGGTGGTGGAGGTGAAGAGGGGAGTTGTGAGGAAAGGGAAATAGGAGGTGAAGAGGAGGTGTCAGAACAGGGGAGGTGGTTGTAATGAGAGGAGGTGTGAGATGAGAGGAGGTGTCAGAGCA
>OLKM01001076.1:23810-28810 GCA_900291075.1 Melanogrammus aeglefinus
TCTGCTCTCACCCTCTCACGCAAGTCTGACACACTAAACACAAATCACTCAGGGTAGGGGGGAGGGCCTCACCGTCCTCCTCGGTCTGCTTCACGATCTCCTCGCTCTCCTTGCTGCCCTCGGGGTTGGCCAACACCAGGCGCAGGCGCACCGTCACGAAGGGCCGCAGGCCACGCAGGGTGTAGTGGGACGAGGTCTGGATCAGCTCCTCCACAGAGTACTCCTGCTGGTTGAACGAGTACTGGTACTGCACCTGGAAGCCATGGAAACCCCCAGCCATGGACGGAAGATGGAGAGGGAGAGATTAGGCATAGGCGGACGGACGGACGACGGGAGACATTTTTTGACACTATGTACATATTGATCGTATAAATAATGATGTTTTTTATAGTACTTGAGATTATAATGATTATTTCTGTGACAATGTATTGGGCAGACCGCAAACCGGAGATGTAATTCGGCAGTAATTTAGCAAAACAAGCTTTTAATTGGCAGTGACTACTGCAGCTCATTGTTCTGTTGATTCGCACAAGACAATAAACTTGACAGACTTTACAATGGATGGACAGACATCTGGGTAAACACGTACCGTCAGGTTGTAACTATGGCAACGGGTCACGGCATAGCCAAATGTCTCCCACTGGATTGTGAGCTGGCGTGCACGGATGTCAACCACGTTGACGGTCTGGGGTCCGTGCACAGGGTCTGGACGGACACACACACACACACACACACACACACACACACACACACACACACACACACACACACACACACACACACACACACACACACACACACACACACACACACACACACACACACACACACACAAATAGAAGAGGAGGTATAAGAGTTTTAGACAGACTCCGGTCAAAGAAGTCACAGATCTGAGGGTTGCAGGTTGCATTCCTGGCTGTGCAAATTCAGTCTTTTTACGTTGCAAACAGTAATTGCTAGTAATTTATTGGCATTTGATTGTTTGTGATGTTAGATTGCTTGCCAATAGGTGGTTGGGATGAATATATATGTTACAATATGTATCTCTAGGAACAAGGTCATAGAATGCCTTTGAGACAGGTCTACAGACAGAACCTTCAAACTTCAAAAATAATCACATCATGCATGAAAACATGCATTCACTCGGATGGCAACTCGTGCGCCCCTGGTGACCTTTAGTGACCCCTGCTAAACTCTTGTGGATTAAAAGACTCCTGCAGGGATGACTGAGAACTTTGGGAATTTATCTTTAAATCCTGGAATTGATCTGGAGACTGCGGGGCTGATATGGGCTAAACCACACACACACACACACACACACACACACACACACACACACACACACACACACACACACACACACACACACACACACAACACACACACACACACCACACAACATACACACACACACACACACACACACACACACACACACACACACACACCACACACACACACACACACACACACACACAGTATACACACACAAATACTAAACAGACTATCATTGCGTGTCCATATGTTGGCCTGCATCTTTGGGTTGCTTAAATGCGGTCGGCTAAACATTAAGAAGCTAATCCAACCATCTTCTGGTTCTGCCTCATTAGGCTCATCAGCTAATGCTACCTAAAGCTACCTCATGCAAGCTAATGCTGGCTAGCTCAACGGGCAGCAGCACCATTACATTCCGATCGGCTTCCTCTGCTTAAAACGTGGAAATGCTGACAGTAGATTAGGACTAAGGCCTTAGCAACCTGTCCTACATAACTGTAGTTAAGCGCTGATGTTAGCCCTTTAAATTTAGCTGATGTTTAGCTGCTGTGGAGGCTTTACATACCTGCCCATACCTACCAATATGTACCTAAAAATAGTGGTGTAGTTGCTAAACTGTGATCATAGGGGTGCTGTGTTTAGCGTTTCCCAATTTTAGAAGGATGTTACCCTCTGCCCGTGGCCTGTTGCCATTGAGATCTCCCCAGTGTGTTTTTACCAGATGAGTCAAACAAAGATCTGATCGCTTGGTTTAGACTCATGTAGACAGATTACAATATTACCAGATTATGAGATTGGATTAGAGCTCATTCTACGACTTTAACCGCTGAGTACCCAGATAGGATTACTATGTCGGGACCAAACTACCTTCTGGATTGGTCGCTTGCAACTGTGTCTGTGTGTGTGTGTGTGTGTGTGTGTGAGAGCGTGCACGCTCGCACGTATGTGTGTGCGTCAGTCCGGGTGCGTGCATGTCTGTGTTCTTCCCTGCAGAGTTATCTCGTTCAATAAATCTGTGTATCTGTAATCTGAACAGACCAGGGATCAAATTTGCAGACTAGCCTTAAGCAACCAGCATGCAGCCAGACTTGGCTAATGAGTGTGAGTATGTGTGAGTGCGAGTGTGTGTGTCTCCATCCGTTTGTCTGCCTGTCTGTCATTCCTATGGGTGTACTAAAATTAGTCTTATGAATAGCATCGATAGTAGGAGTGGTATTAGTTGTAATAGAAATAACAGTGATAATAGGATTCATAACAGATCATCAGCAGACATTTTACTTCATCTGTGCAAAAACCTAAAGGCAAAAAAAACGTCTGCGAGCTGCAATCCAACGTGCACAATTGCACACTCAATTGACACACTCTGAGGACTTGCAGTGCACAGCCATAATGAGCATACACGCAGAAATTCCTCAATTACATGGACCCTAATCCCTGAATGAGAACACAGAGACAGACTGGGGGAGGAGATCAGAGTTAACTGTTCAATCAAAACTCCACGCGTAACAAGCAACCACTCATCTCCGAAGACTAGACGCTGCACACGTCTAAACGAGGATGCAGTCACGGCTCAAAAGTTTACCTCCTCACACACACTCCAGCCCACGCACGTATCCAGAGCCCTCCCACACATACCCAGAGGTCTCTCGGCGGGGGGGGGGGTGTACCCTCATAGAGAATCTGTAGTCTGAATCAACCCTGAGGCGCCAAGGTGATTGGTCATTCCACCCCAAAAAAACATCTTACTAGATAAATCAGACAGGCTGGCGTTCAGTTTCTGGTTCTTAATACAATAAACAGATGAATTGATGGAGCAGGGGAATGGAAAGATGAAAGAGATGGAAATGGAGAATACTGTACTTCTGGGTTGGTGACAGATAGAGGAGGCGTGAAGAAGGGAGAGAGGCGAAGGGAAGGAAGATGAGAAGGTTGAATTATAACTTTGTTTACATCATTAAGAGGTCCAGGATGTCGCTCAGGCTGCCCTTGGTTCTGACAAATGGAAGAAATTCCTCTCTCTCTCTTACTCTCCCCCTCACTGTCCATCTCCCCCTCACTCTGTCCCCCTCTCTCTCTCTCTCTCGGTCTCTCGGTCTCTCTCTCTCTCTCTTTGTGTTGTGACCTAGTAATTGCCATTGTGCATGGCCCGCAGAGAAGCTAAATATCTGTTTGAGTCATTCTGTTCAGACTCAAACAACAAGATCAGAGTTTGGTTGTCAATGGGTGAACTCAAGTGTTTCTTTGAACCTCCTCAAGGTTGTTCTCTTCTTTACAGTCAGTGAGCGGATGGCTTGATGGCTTGGAAATGATGGATAGTGATGGAGGGATGAATGATGTTTGAATTAATGAATGCAAGCTGGAAATGATCAGATAGAGCCTTTCCCATGTGCCATTACCATGCATATATATATAATTCCAAGGTTTTTCAAACAAATATTTCAATATTCTGAGAAGAAAAATGAAAGTTAGTTACACAGTCATTGGCTTTCAGATCAACTCATCAGTTTGAGTCCAACTCAGTTACTGCAGAGCTTCAATGTAGCTTTAAAGTTTCAAAAGAGACACGGATTCCATAGAATCAGAGAAAGCCTCGTTCCAATTTTGTTGTGCAAAGTTTTGATGAAATTGTATGGGCACTTTTGTGGGTGAAGGATCGCCATAAACTGAAAAAGTGTCGCTACGTGTTCTATTCATGTCGGTATTTTTTTTACCAACTGGATATAATTAGTAGGTTGGGCTTTGTGGTATCTGATGGCCTTGTAGCTTCAACGTCCTACAACCATTAATTGCTTGCAGCAGCCTATCATTTCTATGGTTGCAATTGAATAGTGGGAGAGCAACCATTGACGACAAAACCATTATTCCTTTTTTTTTTTCTAGTTTAAAATCTGTCCCTCACACTGGATGGCAGGTGTCAAAGCGCTTTTAAATTAATGTTCTAAATCCTAATACAAAACAAACTAATTAATTATACTATTATATGATATAAATTATCATTGAGTCATCCCATGTTTGGCAGCCATTTTCATGGCTTCCAACACCTCAATTGAAGCGCTGACTCGAAGTGCTATCGAAATGAGGGCTGTCTCGCACCCTAGCATATTTTACACGTCAAAAACTACAAACATCAATGATTTTCTTGGCCTTGTGAGAAAGCAGACAAAGACAGGTGTCGTGGCTGCACTGCCCCACCCAGCCCCCTCCCCCTCCCCCCTCTCTCCAGTGGTGTTGGTCATGTCAGACTGGCAGAAGGAAGAATTATTGCGTTGGGCTGGGCAGCGCCACCCCCCCCCCCCTCCCCCGCCCGCATCATTAATCACAGGAGGCGCAGCTCGTTAGCCCACGCTGCGAGAGGAGTCGTGACACGACACATGCCTGCCATGTGGCGGGAAAAGGTCAACCCTGACACAACGTCCTCCCAGGTTCGCCTGTCTAGTGCGAGCATGTATACCGCGGCATGATGTAGCGTAGCATTAACATACACACACCTTGGCCTCAGGTGATTCTCCAGCATAATGTAGCTTAGCATTAGCCCAAATAAACCGGCGTGATGGAGCCAAGCCAAGAGTAGCCTCCGTACACTGGAATTACACGCGGAACGAGGCTAGCATTATCCAACATACACCAGATCAAAACAGAACTTGCATTAACCTTTTGGCTAGCTGTCACAGTGCCTGACACATTTATGTTGTTAATGCACAACAAGCTAAAGCTAGCACCTGTTC
>OLKM01001076.1:33810-38810 GCA_900291075.1 Melanogrammus aeglefinus
ACGTGCGCAACATACTCGCCCGTGCACACTCTCCTGTGCAAAACACACACCCCTCGTGCACAACACACACCCCTCATGCACAGTCCTGCCAAGCACTGCATGACAGCAAAGCAACATGAAGTAAAGCATGGAAACACAAATAGGAAGAACGTGCACTCTGGCCTGCACTCAGGAGAGAGAATGCAGTGTACAATATTACGCTGGCTTTTTAAATGTCTGTGTATTTGAGTAGGTAAGAAAGAATTTATATAAACATTTAAATCTGAGGAAAGAGAGGTTTTAGATTTGAGACGGAGAGAGTGAAAGCTATGATCGTATTTTTTATACTTTATGTTTCAGTGGAAGGGGTCAGATAATGTTAAACCTTTTTGAATGTATATTATGTATTTATATTTGACTTTAAGAAGAGAGAACTGACTGAAGGAAGGAATACAAAAAGAGAAAGAAGAGAGAAGCAGCTTACTTTTTATGAAGGTAGTGTAAGTGTGTGCTTGTGCGTGTGTGTGTGTGTGTGCGTGTGTGTGTAAGTGTGTGTGTGTGTGTGTGTGTGTGTGTGTGTGTGTGTGTGTGTGTGTGTGTGTGTGTGTGTGTGTGTGTGTGTGTGTGTGTGTGTGTGTCTGTGTGTGCGTGTGTGGGGGGGGGGGGGTTGCATACAGTATACTTAAATTACACAAACATTCTTAACACATACAAACACACACACACAAACACAGACACACACACACATGCACACACACACACTTCTGCTGGTTTCAATTCATTATTTTTTAAACAGCAAAGAAACCTTCCCTCTTCATCTTTCACCCCTTCACCTCTCGTTATCCAATACATTCGACTGCTTGCATGGCCTCTCTCCCTCTCTCTCTTTCCATGTCTCTCCCTTTCTGGAGACAAGAGACAGCAGGCACCTGGTAGGAGGGAGGAAAGCGGCCCTCTCGACCCCATGTCCCCGCTCCGACACGCTATACGCTAACGAGCTGAATGAGGTCCCCTCACTGTCGTCTGATCGGATTTGTTTTAATTAGTGGCGGTTTTTTTTGCATTCTGTTGTTCCTAACGAGGAGAGCTAACGAGAACGATTTGATGTCACAAACTGAATCAAACTCAGTTTCATGAACAAAAAAGTTCTAAGAGAGAATTTAAATGCTATGAGACTTGAATTGAAGCGTTGGCCATCTCAGATCTTGTTGTTCTCTTAATTATTTTGTTGTTTGGCTATCATCTTACACAAGGACATGGCAAATGAAGCACACACACACACACACACACACACACACACACACACACACACACACACACACACACACACACACACACACACACACACACACACACACACACACACACACACACACACACACACACACACACACACACACACACACACACACACGCACACACACACGCACACGCACACACACATGCACACACACAAACACAGCGAGCTGCTGATGTAGCCATCCAATAGCCGCACAGTATGTTCAATGTGCACACATCTGTACGTGTGCACGTTGCCTATGTTAATATCATCCCACTCTCACACTGAGCTCAGACAAAGTAAACAGCCTGTTGCCAGGGTAACAATGCAAATGAGCCCCCACGGGCCAATTATTAAACAACTCCAATTAAACAACACCCAGCGACCATAAATGGTCCTTATCCTGTCTGCTGCATCAACACACACACACACACACACACACACACACACACACACACACACACACACACACACACACACACACACACACACACACACACACACACACACACACACACACACACACACACACACACACACACACACACACGCACACACACACTCCTCCAGCTGTTCTCAACTTATTAGAGGAGTCTTGCTGAGAATTCCAGCTAACAATGACACCGCAAATGTGTATGTTTGGGGGATGAAAGCAGGATTTTCGTCCACTATAATGACACAGGTTGCAATCAAACTGTCAAAACATCATGTTATGATGAGCGACGCACACACTCACACACACACACACACACACACACACACACACACACACACACACACACACACACACACACACACACACACACACACACACACACACACACACAACACACACACACAGATGCACTCATACACATACAGGTTACTGTTCTTCAGGCAGAATATATCTTATTACCCATAATGCCTTTTCCTTGAGTGGTAACTGATTAAAACAACTACCACATTGGGATTAAGTAACATCCATGAACCACTGAAGAACATGAATGCATACATCTTCAAAACAACACTTAAATATTCAAGGAAATGTATACTAAGAGTGGCTTTACATAACATAGAATGCTTGTCGAATAATATAGGTTACTTTCATGTGAGACTCATAGTTTTATCTTGTTGTTGTTGTTTTTTCGCCTTCTCAATGAGACTATCGACATAACTGCTCTCACACGCACACAAACACTCACACTCACACACACACACACACACACACACACACACACACACACACACACACACACACACACACACACACACACACACACACACACACACACACACTCTGTCACCACTGGTGTTACTCCTGTCTGCTCACAGCTCAGAGGTGTTGATTACAACCTTTCTGCCAGATATAGAGTGTGTGTGTGTGTGTATACGTGTGCTCATCTATATTTTGCATGTGTGAGAGTGCGTGTATATCTTTTGCATGCTTGTGAGAGTGTATGCGTGTTTTTTTTTAATATGTTTAGCAAGTGTGAGTGTGAAGGAGTGTGTATGTGTGTGTGTCCATCTGTCCATCGTGACATATACTTAAGTTTGTCCTCTCTGTCCCTAACTCTCCCTGAAACGGCCCTTCCATACTTCCACACTATGCTTCTATGCGTGTGCAGTTGTACCTTCTTGTGTGTGTGTGTTGGTTTGTGTGTGTGTTTTTTCATGGCTGATAGCACTACCGTTGCATTGCGTGCACTACAACCAGACTGTCTCTTGCTTTCTTGTCTGTCGCTGCATATTATTGTTTCCTTTTTTGTTAATTTCTCACTTCCTCTCCCAGACAGACAAACTTCACACCTATTTTGCCGCCATGACAGTTAGCAAGTTAGCGCGTTAGCATGTTAGTACGCGCTCAGAATAGCGCCCGGTTACTAGGTAGATGTTCTGTGTTGTTGGGGTACCAGGGAAGATTGTGGATATTCTGGGAGCAAATGGGGTGCATAAGAGTTTAACGTCAAAGAAACAAATCTCTGCTTGTTTCTTGTTGTTCATATGATTTGACAAAGGGCGCCAAAACATATACTGCTGTATGATAAAATATACAACGCAAACAACTTGGATGGAACTCCTGGATGCTATGTGCTCTTCTGTTCTAATTAGTTTACAACAGAGGGTTCATCCTGTTTTGGAACTTTCTGTACTCCTACATTCATTGTTTCAACAAGCCCAATTCCGCTTGCACAATGCCCTGACCGACATCAACCATCTCAAACAAAGAGCAACATCGGGCAGTACCCTTTGGTGGTGGGAAGTTGTTGTCGAAGGACACAAAACGGTTGTCTTTGGCCAACTTTCCATCGTTTTGTGTTGGCTTTTGTTGTCGCAGTGGGCAGTAACCTTTAACATGCATTGGACCTCTGCACCTATTCTAATCATGTTCCATTTCTCATTGAATTTCAAAAGGAGAGGACTGTTGCTTTAACAATTTTTCCTCTTTCATTCATCCATTGCATTCCATGCCCTCCTTTACAGCCAACATTGGTTGTCTCTCTCCTAAACCTTCACAGGAAAGACCAAGGAGACCGGGGGAAAAGGAGAGAGAGTCAGAGAAAGAAGAATAAAAGAGCGAGAATAGAGGCAGCCAAAGTTCAGGCTGGATTTTTTTCAGAAACTGGGAATGAAATGGTAAAGAAGTGGAATTAACACAAAGGACAGATGGCAATAAATGTGCTGTGAATGATGGCAGCGAAGATGGTGGCCATTCTGTGTTGAAGTTAAGGATGGGGATTGTCGGTACAAAGCGTGGTTAGGGTGACAAGGTTGACAGGGTTGGAAAAGAACTGTGTTGGTGGTAAGGAGTGTGGATACTACCGGTGGTACTTACCATATCACCGGTGGTGAGTGTTTTGAGGGTGTATACAACCGGTGGTGAGTGTGAGGGTAATGAGGGTGTATACAACCGGTGGTGAGTTGTGAGGGTAATGAGGGTGTATACAACCGGTGGTGAGTTTGAGGGTAATGAGGGTGTATACAACCGGTGGTGAGGGTGATTGTGTGTGGTGAACTGAGGTGCATGTGAATGCTCCGCCTCTGTTATGCTGCCGTTCTCTAATGAAGCATAGCCCAGCAGGAGGTGAACTTCCTCCCCTGGAAGTACTCCTGTTTCTTTGTCACGTTTCCTTTCTCCTGGCTCTTTCTTACACCTCTCCTATCTGCTTTTCTCTTTTTCACAACTTCTTCTTCCTCCCATCGCATTCCTCCCCTTCCCCCTCTCTCCTCACACCTCCGCCCTCACCCCCACCCCTCTCCTTCCCGCCGCTCCCTCCTCTCCGCGCTCTACTCCCATCCTCCTTTGTTCTTTTCTCCTCTCCCGGCTCCATTCCTCCCTCCACACCCCCCCCCCACCCACCTCTCACAATTTAACGTCTCTGCTCTCCTCCTTAACCTTTATTAGTACCTCCTCTCCTTCTTTCTCCCCCTCTTCCTTCTCTGTGTTCCTGTGTTTTCTAATGGTTGCCCGCGAGGAGATGAAAGAGAAAGGCAATCTTTTTTCAACGCCAGGCAGCGCTTGCCGGGCCCCGTCCAAGTCGTTAAGAGCAACCATTAACACCAACGCCAGCACGGCGCCGATCAAGACCGCGTCGCAACGCGAGACGGTAGCGTGGGGGCTAGGTTCGCAACATGAAAGACAAAAGCAGTAGGAAGTGAGGAAGATGAAACGGAACAAGGGAAGGAGGCGAAGGGGGGAGGGAGGGAGGTGAGGACGGAGGGGGGACTGGACTTATGTCTGCACTGTATGATTTGATCAGATAAG
>OLKM01001076.1:43810-48810 GCA_900291075.1 Melanogrammus aeglefinus
GATCCTCCCCTCCTCCTCCTCTCCCCACTCTTCCCTTCCCCCCGTCTCTCATCCTCTTCTCGCTCTATCCCCGCTACTCCCCCCCCCCCCACCCACACCCCCACACTCCCACCTCCCCCCCACCCCCCCCCCCTATCCACTTCCCATTCTCACCCATTCTCATCTCTTCTAAGTAGTCTTTGGGTAAATTCTTAAACATCTCAATTATAATTATCTTTGATTTGTGCTCTCTCAGCCGAGATGAAGCAATTAGTATCTCTCCTTCCTTCCCTCTCTCTCCTCTCCCTCTCCTCTCTCTTTCTCTTGCCCTCTAATTGGTCGTCTAAGTAGTTACCCCCTCCTTCCCTCTTGTCTTTTCATGCATCTGCCCTCCCTTTTTACCATTTTCTTTCTCCCTTCCTTCTCTTTCTTTCAATCCATTTCTCTCTGATTCTTTTAGTTCTCAGAGTGAAACAAACAACCAATCTTATAAACAGTCCTTGGCATTAAAGGCAGAACACGAGACAGACTGAGGAAGTGAGAAAGGAACGGGACGGACTGATGCAGCGAGGAAGGAAAGGAGACAGACTGAGGCAGTAGGAAAGGAACGAGACGGGACTGATGCAGGAACGAAGGAAAGGAGACAGACTGAGGCAATTAGGAAGGAAGAAACAGCCAGGGGCTGTTTCTTCCTTCCTAATTGCCTCAGTCTGTCTCCTTTCCTCCATCAAGGTCTGTCATCAAGGTCTGTCGTCAAGGAGACTGGCCTAGGCCGTAAGGATGGAGGAAACAACCCCAGAGAGTAAGGCAGTCATTAAGGAGACTGGCCTAGGCCGCAAGGACAGAGGAAACAACCCCAGAGAGTAAGACAGTCATTAAGGAGACTGGCCTAGGCCGCAAGGACAGAGGAAACAACCCCAGAGAGTAAGGCAGTCATTAAGGAGACTGGCCTAGGCCGCAAGGACAGAGGAAACAACCCCAGAGAGCAAGGCAGTCCTCAAGGGTACTCACCAGCACACTTGGTCCTGGTGATGAGGGAGGGTCCGGGGGGTCCGGTTCCCCCCTCCCCCGGGCGGGACAGCAGCACCTTGATCTCGTACTCCACGTCGGGGTCCAGGTGCCACAGCTTGTAGGTGGGGGCGTCCACCACGTTGTTCTCCGCCCAGTTCCCGCTGGTGGTGCGGTACTCCACCTCCTTCAAGATGATTGGCCCGTCGCCGATGATGCTGTTGGCGTTGGGTTTGATCCACAGGTAGGTGGCGCCCACCGCCAGCAGCTCCGGTGGGGCGATGGGGGTAGGCGGGGCTGGGGGAGGAATGGGGCAGAGCACCATGTTTAGGACCCAAGAGCCAGGAGCCAAGCAGCAGGTACAAGAAAGGAGTGAGGGGGACGATTAGATATCATTTCATATCTTCAGCATACGGTCATTATGCTCCATGTATTGAGCAGATACTTTGGTCCAGAGCATATTGCAGTAAGTCATAATAATAATAATAATAATAATAATAATAATAATAATAATAATAATAATAATAATAATAATAATAATAATAATAATAATAATAATAATAATGAATAAATGAACTGCAAAAATATATATATTCAAGTGAGGACGCGACCATTTGCCTTGCAGTAGATATGCACCCTACTAAAGGTATGCAGAGTACTGCATATCAACAATACAGTATAAATATACTTATAGTAGAGAGCAGAACAACTGGTTAAACCTGGCCTGTATTATGGTACTACTTCACACACAGTCCCTCACCCTTGATGAAAGTCAAGATGGATTCACAGAACCATGTATACAAATACAAACAATGTAGGCTACACTGATACCCCCGCTGGGTACTTAAAACACAGCACTAAAGCAGTATGAATACATTAGGAAGGACTTCTAGCATCACTACCACCAATACTACAGCGTTACCAATACAACGCAGTGTAAATACACGCAGGAGGAGCTCCACTGAGGGTCCAGGCAGTACCGCTGCAGTACAGGAGTGTGCAGCGGGCGCCGGTACACTGAGTACGAGGAGTAAGTGGCTCTGCGTTTCATTAAGGGACCCTCGTCATCGGCAGAGTGTTTCTCACAGCCTGCCGCCTCCTCCGGCTCAGCACTCAGATACTCCGACTCCACGCCCGATTGGTCCTTTTAATCCGTCTGATTCGTCGGCTGGTTGACAGGCGCTTTGTCATCTGACAGCTGAGTTAGTGGTCTCTGAGTTATACCCCACCCCCCCCCCCAACTGCCGCCTCCCCCTCCTCTAAAAGCAAAGTCTTGTTTTAACTTCTAAAGGTGCTGTTAGGCAGGCGCTTTAGCTGTCACTCACCCCGCTCACATATCCATCTCACATTCATGAGCCGTGCACGTGTGTGCTTGTGTGTGTGTAGGTGTGTGTGTGTGTGTATGTGTTTGTGTGTGGGGGTGAGAGTGTTTTAGTGTGTGTGTGTGTGTGTGTGTGTGTGTGTGTGTGTGTGTGTGTGTGTGTGTGTGTGTGTGTGTGTGTGTGTGTGTGTGTGTGTGTGTGTGTGTGTGTGTGTGTGTGTGTGAGTGAGTGAGTGAGTGAGTAAGTGAGGGCTTTTACTTTACGTACATCTGCATTTGAGAACATGCCTTTGATGAAATGCTTTTAAGCTTTTTGAGTGAGTGAAGTGTGCGTGCGTATTTGTGTGCATGTATGTGTGTGTTCATCTTCTGCAAGTGAGTTAGTGTGTGTGTGTGTGTGTGTGTGTGTGTGTGTGTGTGTGTGTGTGTGTGTGTGTGTGTGTGTGTGTGTGTGTGTGTGTGTGTGTGTGTGTGTGTGTGTGTGTGTGTGTGTGTGTGTGTGTGTGTGTGTGTGTGTGTGTGTGGCAAGAGCGTATGCAAATGTGTGTGCATGTGAGTGTGGTATTGTGTTGATGTGAAATGAAAAAGTCGAATGCAACACATTTGTACTTCAGGGCCACCGTAGCTCCAAATGCTGTTGAGTATGCCTCCTGTTGTTTGAAGAATAGTGTTTTTGACACAAGCTCACACAGAAACCCTGCTAAGAGTTCATCATTCACTCTAAACTCTGAACAGTTTAACGCACGCTCATGCTTAGAGTGTAAGAGTTTCATTAAAATAGCGACATGCCTTCTACGATCGCCTGCGCGTTCCACACCACAGGGTGTGTTGTTGTTGTCTGTAAGTGTGTGTGTGGGTAAGTGTGAGCGAGTGAGACACAGTGATACAGAGAGAGAGAGAGACAGAAAGAGAGAGAGAGAGAGAGAGAGAGAGAGAGAGAGAGAGAGAGAGAGAGAGAGAGAGAGAGAGAGAGAGAGAGAGAGAGAGAGAGAGAGAGAGAGAGAGAGAGAGAGAGAGAGAGAGAGAGAGAGAGAGAGAGAGAGAGAGAGAGAGAGAGAGAGAGAGAGAGAGAGCGAGAGAGAGAGAGGAGAAAAAGAGGAGTGTGTGTGTGTGTGTGTGTGTGTGTGTGTGTGTGTGTGTGTGTGTGTGTGTGTGTGTGTGTGTGTGTGTGTGTGTGTGTGTGTGTGTGTGTGTGTGTGTGTGTGTGTGTGTGTGTGTGTGTGTGTGTGTGTGTGTGTGTGTGTGTGTGTGTGTGTTTGGCGACCAGCTGGTTTCAAGCTTCACAGAAGACACAAAAGACCCCCTCTTTAACACCATGGGACAAGAAAGGAACATCACTCCATCTCTCTACCTCCCTCTGCTCTCTCCATCTCTCTCTTTATCTCCCTCTGCTCTGGCAATCTCTCTCTACCTCCCTCTGTGATCTCCATCTCTCTCTACCTCCCTCTGTTCTCTCCATCTCTCTCTTTATCTCCCTCTGCTCTCTCCACCTCGCTCAACCTCCCTCTGTTCTCTCCATCTCTCTCTCTGCCTCCTCTGTTCCCTCCATCCTCTACTCACACCCTAGATTTAGCTTGATTATAACACACACACACACACACACACACACACACACACACACACACACACACACACACACACACACACACACACACACACACACACACACACACACACACACACACACACACACACATACACAAACACAAACACACACACACAGGTACCTACACAAACTCTCACACAGACATACACAAACCACAACAATAATGCACCTATAGTAGGCCTACACACATTAACATTTGATAAAAAATACACGCATGAAACCATAAAACACACACACACAGACACAAGGACACACACACACACACAAACACACACTCATGAGAATCAGATATCATACGGGTGATCCACTCATCAGACCGATCAGTCATCATCGTCAACATTATCGACAGTCTGGTCTGTCATCAACTGTCATCAGCGCTTGATTGCTCCTGTCTGCAAACAGCTGCTGCTCACTTCAAAAGGTGATATAGGGAGGATAGAGGGGGAGGGAGGAGGAGAGAGAGGGAGGAGGAGTGATAGAGGAGAGATGAGAAGAGACAAAGAGAGAGGAGAGAAAAAGCAAAGGAGAGAGCGAGAGAGGGAGGAGTTGAGAGAGGGAGCAGGAGAGAGAAGAGGAGAGAGGGAGGAGGAGACGGTGGGGTGACCACAAGCACTGGCATGCGTAGACGCAGTGGAGCGCTTAGTGTAGGGTAGGTTGTGGTTCCAGGAAGAGGGTCAGAGTAGCGCGGTAATAAAGTCAAAGCGTCCTCATCAAGTCATCACATAAAGCACCGAGATGGACAAGTAGGTTTAGGTGTGGGTGCAAGTATGTGTGGAACATCGTTTTTTCATTGGTTTTCTATGCATTTGAGTGTGTGTGTGTGTGTGTGTTTGTGAATGTGTGTGAATGTTTTCCCTTTGTTTGTGTACGCCTGTGTCAGTGTATGTGCAATGATGTGTCTATTACGTGTTGTTTACTTGTGTTTAAGTGTCTTTGTATATGTGTCTCAGCGTGTGTACGTTTTCCGTGGATGAGTCTTTATTTGTGTTGGAGTGTGTGTATGACTGTATGTTTGTGTCTATGTATGTATGTGTGTGAGTGTGTGTATCTGTGTGTGTGTGAGAACGGGCCATCCCCATAAAGGTT
>OLKM01001076.1:56310-61286 GCA_900291075.1 Melanogrammus aeglefinus
ACACACGGTGTGGCCAAATGTGTCCACGTTTATACATATTTGCCCAGATATGCAGGCATATACGATTAGATAGCCAGGCCTATTTAGTAAGATATACAGGCCTATCTATTAGGATATATAGGCCTATTTACAGGCATTTATTGTAAGACAAACAGGCATACCTCATAAGCCATCAGATGCCACACACTTTCTTTCAAGCCAGCACTTCATCAGCCAGCACTTTGATTCTCTCCCATTGCTTTGTCTGAAGTTAAAACTATTTTTTATTGTGCTCCGTGTTGAGGTTGCTAGGCTACAGATGAACTCTGACCCCCTTCCAAGAGGAAGTGTCAAGAATAATAACTTTAAGTTTTGTTTTCGCCAATTAAAATACAACGCTACATGGAGGTGGTGCAGGATCAGAGAGGATGCATGCACCAAATAGTTTTTATCTGGCAGAAATAAATAGAACCAATAGATCTCCTCCCTATCCATCTTTAAGCCTCCAAACCATTCATTAATTCAATGACCTAATGACTCCATCCATCCATCCATCCATCCATCCATCCATCCATCCATCCATCCATCTACCCATCCACCTATCCATTCATCTACCCGACCATCCACCCATTCATTCATTAATCGATCTACCCATCCATTCATTCTTTAGCCAACCTATCCAGTCCATTTCTTCCTCCATCTATCTTATCCATTCATCTCACCATCCGTCCATCCAATCCAAGTACTGATACAGTCCTCCAATCATAACATTCACCATCAACTTTGGATTAAACAACTGATCAAATAAATAATCACTAATAAAGAAATCGTCCCAAAAGTCAATTATGACAGAGAGGAGCTGGGGATCGAACTATCACCCCCCCCCCCCCCCCCCCCCCCTGAGTGCCTAGTGGGACCCTGGCACTCCTCGGACGTTAAAGCTTTGCGTACCTTTGACGATGAGGTCTGCGTAGTTGGAGACGCCGGAGCCTCCGTCCGAGCGGATGACGCAGCGATAGCGGCTGGTGCTGCGCTGCGACGTGTCGCCCACGCTCACCGTGGCCGAGAAGCGACGGTGGTTCACCACCCGGGTCACCATCAGGGCCGTGTCCCGGCCGTTCCACTGCTGCTCCGGGGCGGGCGAGAGAGGTAGAGAGGCAGGGAGAGAGAGAGGTAGAGAGAGAGAGAGAGAGAGAGAGAGAGAGAGAGAGAGAGAGAGAGAGAGAGAGAGAGAGAGGAGAGAGAGAGAGAGAGAGAGGAAGAGAGAGAGAGAGAGAGAGAGAGAGAGAGAGAGAGAGAGAGAGAGAGAGAGAGAGAGAGAGAGAGAGAGAGAGAGAGAGAAGAGAGAGAGAGAGAGAGAGAGAGAGAGAGAGAGAGAGAGAGAAAGAAAGAAGAGAGAGACAGGTAGGGAGATCGATGCAGGTAGAGAGACATCACAGATGAATGAAAGAAACAAGAAACACACCAAAGGGTTTAAGTATTTCACAGAATCCTTTTATTACAACAGCATAAAACCTCGCACCCCCTTTCTTTGGGGAATTTAGTGCATACAGTAAAAAGACATAATGTGTCTTTATTTTACAACGCAATGAAAGAACAAGTTTATGGAGCACAAAGCACCAGTGCAATATCTGTGTAATATACGAGATATACGATAGTACATGTGCATAATATATGAGAGATACAAATGTATGAAGGTGCTAACACCATATGTAGAAGAACTATATAGAATATATAGAGTGTATGTCAGGTGTAATAGTGTATGGTTAAGACCTATTGCGTGTAGTATAGTGTATGAGCCTTAGTACTGTGTGTAGTAACGCTAGTAACCTTTAGTTAATACACACTTTGTAAAGTATAGTGTTAGTTATAGCACTGTAGTAGTACTATAGAACTTATTAGTTAAAACAGACTATGTATAGTACAATGTATGAGTCGTAGTACTGCAGTAGTAATGTAGTACTATATAGGTAATACACTCTGCGTATATTATAGTGTATGAGTCGTAGTACGGTAGTAGCACTGTAGTAGTACAATAGTTAATGAACACTGTGTATAGTAAAGTGTATGCCCTGGTTGTACTGCGTCTTTTAATACTGTAGCACTGACCTGTAGCCAGAGTTTGTCGTGCTGCGACCACTTCCCCCCTGCGGTGCACTGGAAGCTGGCGTTCTGCCCCACGTTGACCTCCACATTCTGCAGGCGCAGGAAGTGAGGCGCCTTGCCTGGGACACACACAGGAAGCGCATCAAAGACGAACACACAGGCATGGAGACACACACATATACACATCGACAGACACAGACACACCCGCGCCAACAAGCACCCAGACACACACACACACGTATGCTTTGACTTACGACAGGGATGGGCAAGAACTCTGATGTCATCAACGGCGATAAACCCTGGGTGACCCTGGACTGAAACAGCCTCAAAGATGACCTGCAGGAGCGAGAGAGAGAGAGAGTTTATTCATTGTACCCATCCATCATTTAATATGTGTGCACATTTGCGTTAGTGCCATGCACACACGTGCTCACATGTGCCATGTGTGTGTGTATATGAGATGTGTGTTTATGTGTGTGTCTGTGGTGTGTGTGTGTGTGTGTGTGTGTGTGTGTGTGTGTGTGTGTGTGTGTGTGTGTGTGTGTGTGTGTGTGTGTGTGTGTGTGTGTGTGTGTGTGTGTGTGTGTGTGTGTGTGTGTGTGTGTGTGTGTGTACGTCTTTGAGTGTGTGCATATGTCCACAGAATGCTGACGCAGGAATCTGTGTGGATTTTGAGGATTACTTTAATATTGAGCATTCCTCTTTTAATTTAATATACTTTTTAGCACTTAATATATATTTCAGACACTTAATATACACTTCAAAGGCTTTCAACCTCTTTGGGAGCAAGCCAACAAAGCACTTAGACACTGGACCACATTCTAGTCATATCATTTTCCGAGAGACCCAATATTACTGGAATGTGACTTTGTGGTTTAAAGTGTAAAAAGCGCAGAGTTCTTGTTGACTCCAGTGTTCTGATTAAACTCCATTACTGCTCCTCTCTCTTTCTTGCTGCTATTCAGCTTCTGTCACCGTCTTCATTTCCCTCTCTCTTTTACCTTTACTCACTGCATTTACTTCTCTCTCTCTCTCTCTTTTTCGATATAAAGTGTCTCTGAAGTCGATTTAAAGGAGATTACAGAAAGTTGAAAACTGTATTAAAAAACATACTCAAACATGTATTTGTGTATGGGTTTCGATTCCAGAGCATCTGGGTTGATGTGATTCAGCCTGCAATATTGAAAACCAACCCTCATTCACTTCCTATAGGTCACTCCATATTCTCTCTCTCTCTCTCTCTCTCTCTCTCTCTCTCTCTCTCTCTCTCTCTCTCTCTCTCTCTCTCTCTCTCTCTCTCTCTCTCTCTCTCTCTCTCTCTCTCTCTCTCTCTCTCTCCCTCTCTCTCTCTCTCTCTCTCTCCTCTCTCCCTCTCTCCCTCTCTCTCTCTCTCTCTCCCTCTCTCTCTCTCTCTCTCTCTCCCCCTCCCTCCCTCTCTCTCTCTCCTCTCTTCCTCTCTCTCTCTCTCTCTCCCTCTCTCTCTCTCTCTCTCTCTCTCTCTCTCTCTCTCTCTCTCTCTCTCTCTCTCTCTCTCAGTCTGTCAGGGTGTCAGGGTGTGTCGGAGGTGACAGGCGGTCAGGGGCACTGGACCCTGCAACTCACTGCTGACCCCACTTAACAGACACACACACTCACATTCACACACACACACACACAAACACACACATGCTCGCACACACAACTATACACATGCGCACACACACACACACACACACACACACACACACACACGCACGCACGCACGCACGCACGCACAGCACGCACGCACGACACGACACGCACACACTCAACGCACGCACGCACGCACGCACACACACACACACACACACACACACACACACACACACACACACACACACACACACACACACACACACACACACACACACACACACACACACACTCACACAGCGCTGTACTTGTCAGGATTTTCAACAGTAAAAGTAAAACAGCAATAGAATGCTAAATACTTCTGGGACAAATCTCCTCTCTGCTAGACCCTGTATGAACAAAACCTTCCCCTCTCCTCATACTCTCCTCTCTCCTCCTGTCCTCTTCTCCTCTCTCCATGACCCTGTGTGAACAACAACTTCTCCTCTGCTCCTATCCTCCTCTTCCCTCTCCTCTGTCCTTCTCTTCTTTTCTCCTCTCTCCTAGACCCTGTACGAGCATATTTCTTCTCCTTTCTTCCTATCTTCCTCTCCTTTTCTCCCCTCTCCTAAACCCTGTATATGAGCAACACCTACGTTCCTCTCCTCCTCTCTCCTCTCTCCTAGACCCAATAGGAGCAATGCCTTCTCTCGCTCCTCCTTTCCTCCTCTCAGTTCCCTTTGACTTCTCCTCTTTACTCACAACATCGTATCCTCTCCTCCTCTACCTCACATACATTCTAAACACTACTACACACGTGGCATACATTCTGAACACCCCTACACTACATGCACACCAAACGCATCTCAGTGTTCCCTTAAGAGCACCAGATGTCTGGGGTTGTGATTGTACGGATTTACTTCATTTTGGATGACACTATTACCCATAAATTATTCATTCATGCTGAATATTCAAAGGATAACAACATAAAGATGTATTGAGACACACACAGTCGCAGACATACACACACATGCAAACACACACAGACACATGTAAAACATGCTAATTTATAACCTATTATGGTGGATTACTTTCTTTTACTTCTTAATGAACAGCCACATTTAATTATCGTTATGTCAGAAAAGGGAAATAAATAGTGAGGGTTCTGATAATCCTTATCAGTGATGGATTTTAAATAATGAGTCCCACAGTTGTTGATAAACATAAATGCAAAATTCTAGATTAGGTGACAATCCCAGGTGATAAATGCCAGGGCTATATATGGGAGGTGCTAGATCATT
>OLKM01001076.1:75928-78428 GCA_900291075.1 Melanogrammus aeglefinus
CCCTACACTATCCGGACCAACAATCTGTGTTTTAATGTATTTCTGACTCAGCATAATCTCAGATCTTCTCATTAAACTAAGAAGGGATTTGTTCCTAAAATAGTTTATACCCCTCCCTGGTTCTATGGAATCGACATTAAGTGGGGACTTCACTGGGCTGAGTAGGTCCAATACTACTACACACGACTAATACTGTGGACAGTGAATCAGTATTAGTACAGACCAGTACTGATACCCTAGCCCTGGTTGGCAAGGCCATAACTCTTCTTGATGAGACGGAAAATATTCCCCTGACAACCATCATCCCCCCGACAACCATCACCCCGACGATGGGGAATGATGATGCATGGGAATGATAACCCAGAGAGGGAGAGGGCGAGAGAGAGAGAGAGAGAGAGAGAGAGAGAGAGAGAGAGAGAGAGAGAGAGAGAGAGAGAGAGAGAGAGAGAGAGAGAGAGAGAGAGAGAGAGAGAGAGAGAGAGAGAGAGAGAGAGAGAGAGAGAGAGAGAGGGGTTGATTGGGTGTTGGATAGATGGAAGGTCTTATTAGATCTGTGGTTGAGTAGGAAGAGTATGTGGCAGACACTTCCACCTCCGTTTCATATCTTATTGAGATGGATGAATAGATGTTGATGAGAGAGAAAGAGAGAAATAGAAATAGAGAAATGGAGGTAATAATCATCCTTGACTAGGTGAATGAGATAGCTATATCTACAGAGAGTTTGGTTCCTTTGATTCACTTGCAAATGAAACAAGTGAAGACAGCCAGTGAGGGATGGGTAGCCTGCCAGCATCAAACCAAACCAAACCAGAAAACCAGACAGACAGATGGACAGGCAGCCAACCGTCCAATCAGCCGGCCACACAGGAAGACATCCAGTTAGACAGACAGACAGACAGGTACGAGGTGGACTGAGCAGGTGACAGAGAGATGGAGGGACATGGGGAAAGTCAGGCGGACCTACCGGTGGGCAGGGCGGGGTCCATGGTGGGCTTCTCCCAGGTGTTGACCTGTTCCCAGGTGAAGCCGTTGGTTCCCAAGGAGACACTGTAACCACAGCTGCTGTAGTTCTCCTCAAATGAGCAGCCGCCTGTAGAAGGAGACGCAACACAGATAAACTCTACAAGACCCAGGATGCTTAAGCCTCGTATTCCTTTCATCCCCGCTCCGGGCCTCCCAGGCCCACCTCTCACACAAGAGGATTCAAATATCGGAAAATGTGAGGAAAAGCATCAGGATCGTTGCATTCAAAGTATGTCTCTACGCAGGTGGGAAGTCATTGTATCGTTCACACACACACACACACCGCGCACACACACACACACACACACACACACACACACACACACACACACACACACACACACACACACACACACACACACACACACACACACACACACACACACACACACACACACACACACACACACACACACACACACACACACGCTTTTAAAATGTCAGTAAATACTTTCCACTCCAGCATAAGCGGTTCCACAAGAAGCCGTGTTGCATCTGCTAAAGTGATCCCGCAAGGGTTCTCAGACGTGATGGATACATTAAGCCAATTCAAAGTTATTGGCTTAATGTTTTGTGTTCATCTTCGTGCTTGGAGCTCTCACGAGGATAGACCGACGTTGTTATGTACTTTCTATAACGCTGTTCTTCTTCTTCACGTCGACGCACTGAGAAAACCCTGACCCGCATGCTCTTTCCAGGATTACTGTTTAACCAGGATAATTACCACAGCTGACGTTTGTGAGATGGCCTGCATTTGATTTCTTACAATTCATGATGCAGTGTTCATACAGAGGGACAGAAGGAGAGCAATCTAATTCAGAGAGACGGGTTGGATCTGCAAACAGACAGGGTTTTCCTCCATATATGTGTGCAGGTTTGTGTGTGTGTGTGTGTGTGTGTGTGTGTGTGTGTGTGTGTGTGTGTGTGTGTGTGTGTGTGTTGTGTGTATGCTTGTGGTGTGTGTGTGTGTGTTGTGTGTGTGTGTGTGTGTGTGTGTGTGTGTGTGTGTGTGTGTGTGGTAGATCCTTGTGGACCCTCACATCATTATTTTGTAGCCTCAACAAATATCACTGCATTGCACACGTAAGCCTGTAGGCACGCACACACACACACACACACACACACACACACACACACACACACACACACACACACACACACACACACACACACACACACACACACACACACACACACACACACACACACACACACACACACGCACACGCATCACACACAAACACACACTGTTCCATAATTAGAAGTATTTTGAGACATTTGAACTTCCTTTGAAGTAGAATGTCCTGGACTCTTGTACAGCTTGTTTCAAAACTAATTTATAATATTTGCAACAAAGAGAGGAAGAGGGAAAGATGATAGCATAGAGGGGAGAAGGTGAGGAGAGGAGCACATGGGAGGGGAGAGAAGACAATAGGATAGAGAAGAGGAGAAACAATGCAAAGAGAAGCGAGGAAAG
>OLKM01001076.1:83428-85928 GCA_900291075.1 Melanogrammus aeglefinus
CTCGAAGAATACACTGGAACCATATGTGCTACATAGCCTCCTAGTACTAACACAGGTTAGAACTAATACACTGGAACCAAATGAAATGCCTAAAGCCTACCAGTACCCTAGTACTAATAGTTAGTACTTGTACACTGAAGCAATATGTACTACATATAGCCATATAGTATATTAACAATATTATTTTAAATCTTACCATTATTATTATTCCTACTATTACTATTAATATTAAGTGAGGAATCTTTTAGTGGAGAAAAGTATGATAAATATACCTATCTTAAAGTAGGAAACACCAGAAGGAAGAAGTGTCGAGAAGTGTAGAGTTATAACTATTGATATGACTACTAAGTAGGAAAACCTTTCAGATTAAAAGCATTATTATTCTGTGTGGTGTGTTGGTCTTCAAGCGATCCGTCTGTTCCGACCGGCTCTAATGAAAGAACAGCACACACACACACACACACACACACACGAAAACACCCTTCCAGGTGATAAACCAGGGTTAAACTAGTCTAATCCTGTCCCAGCCTTTCATCAAAGGCAGATTAGCCACACACACACAAACACACATCCACACACAAACACACACACAGTGTTCCCTCCAAATCGGACTTACACACACACACACACACACACACACACACACACACACACACACACACACACACACACACACACACACACACACACACACACACACACACACACACACACACACACACACACACACACACACACACACACACACAAACAGATAAGGTTGTGCACAGAAACCAACACACTGAACCAACATACGCACTCTCGGACAAACATATTGAATTCCAAGTGTTTTGATTCCAAGAAGGAACCAACACTAATGTACATTACACACTCACCCCTTACACATACACGCACGCACACACACACACACACACACACACACACACACACACACACACACACACACACACACACACACACACACACACACACACACACACACACACACACACACACACACACACACACACATGGATACACACAGAAACACCCATCTGCACACAAACACACACAGACACACACACACACACACACACACACACACACACACACACACACACACACACACACACACACACACACACACACACACACACACACACACACACACACACACCCCTTCAGGTGACGAAGATGGATCACGTCTCCCGTTTCTATCCAAGTGATCAGCCAAGCATCCAGACCACTCCTGCCAGGAGTGTGTGTGTGTGTGTGTGTGTGTGTGTGTGTGTGTGTGTGTGTGTGTGTGTGTGTGTGTGTGTGTGTGTGTGTGTGTGTGTGTGTATGTGTGTGTGTATGTGTGTGTGTGTGTGTGTGTGTGTGTGCGTGCGTGCGTATGTGCATGCGTGCATGTGTGCATGCGTGCATGTGTGCATGCGTGTGTGCGTGCGTGAATGCGTGCATGGTCCACCTGAGGTCATATTTTTAAAACCAGGTCATTCTTTTGAATTAATGGCAAGACCAGAGGCACAACAGAACCCTACAAGCGGCAATCAGTGTGTGTGTGTGTGCGTGTGTGTGTGTCTGTGTGTGTGTGTGTGGTTATAGGTTGCGACAGTTGCATGCCCCCTACACACATTGTGTTCTCTTTTGCCTTCATCATTGTCCTCATTGTGTGTGTGTGTGTGTGTGTGTGTGTGTGTGTGTGTGTGTGTGTGTGTGTGTGTGTGTGTGTGTGTGTGTGTGTGTGTGTGTGTGTGTGTGTGTGTGTGTGTGTGTGTGTGTGTGTGTGTGTGTGTGTATGCATTCTTTACACAAACCAGTAAAACCTGTTGTGTCTGACCATGGACATAAGCTTCGAGGTTTCCATGAAAATAACTATGAATTATTTATGTTGAGCATTTATGAATTATTACCACCGCTTTTACATTATTCATATTATACATCATCTGTGTTACACAATATAACTCCATATCACAACCTTTGAATAAGACACAATATTTTAGCTCCACAAAATCTTTTGATGTTTTCATGGAAATATTTAATGTTCCCATGGACTAAAAATCAAGGTAGTAAGGAATACATGCTTGTATACTAGTTTTAAAACATTTTACATGATATGCTTTATTTGTATTTGTCAATCAAGGTGTTTCGATGCTCTTCTTTTACAAACAAGAGGGAGGGAGAGGGATTTCAGTGTTGATCATGTTCTGTAGCTTTGGGTTGCTTTCTATGATAAGAAAACAGATTGAATTAGGACAACTGCTTTGATAGAGAGAGAGAGAGAGAGAGAGAGAGAGAGAGAGAGAGAGAGAGAGAGAGAGAGAGAGAGAGAGAGAGAAGAGAGAAGAGAGAGAGAGAGAGAGAGAGAGAGAGAGAGAGAGAGAGAGAGAGAGAGAGAGAGAGAGAGAGAGGTGAATAAAAGGGAGACAGAAACATAAAACGGAATGTCTGTTTCCAGCCAGAATGCATTGTGGGTAACACAAAGAAGGTTTGATTTGCTTTCCAACGGATGTCGGAG
>OLKM01001076.1:93428-151715 GCA_900291075.1 Melanogrammus aeglefinus
AAGATATGATAGATTTTAAAATGACTTTTAACAGCTAATCAACATTTCCCCGGTGGTGAAATAGGCCTAGGTGCCCTTTAAAATGTTAGCCAGGAGAGCACTGAGTTCCCTCATGTATTAGTGATGTATCAGGATGACTTCATTCTGATTGTCCTTTACGGTGTGTGTTCCAGCCAACACAGAGCTGCCGTTGCATCATTTAGAAAGCAGCACTGTGCAATACGATAAGAGGTATGCTAGTTACGTGCTTCACTTCAAACAAACACACCAATGCTTCACTCTGCATAGACGGGAGGCAGTTCATAGTTATCCCAGTGTGTACAATGTGTGCTCAGTCACATGTCTGTGTGTGTGTGTGTGTGTGTGTGTGTGTGTGTGTGTGTGTGTGTGTGTGTGTGTGTGTGTGTGTGTGTGTGTGTGTGTGTGTGTGTGTGTGTGTGTGTGTGTGTGTGTGTGTGTGTGTGTGTGTGCGTGCGTGCGTGCATGCATGTGGAAGAAAGAGAGGGAGGGAGAGTGTGGGAGTGATCAGGTGGTAAAGGCAGAGCGGTAAGGATCAAAAAAAGAACACCAAGAGACAAAGAGAGATGGAGAAACAGGAGACCAAAACAGAAAGAGAGAATGAAAGAGAGGAGAGAGATAGAGATGAAGAGAAGAGAGATAAAGCGTGCGGTAGAAGAGAGCAGTATATGTGGATAGTTTTCCTATGCGAGAATGGTAAAACATGCAGTAAAGCACGCTTTACTAGTGCCTTGTGTGTCTGTTATTCTACTTCAGAAAAATAAAGTTATTTTGTATTTTATACCACATTTAAAATGCTTAGAGATTAATGATCAACTTAACTTAACTTCTTATGACGCAATAAAACATCTTCAGCTGAGATCTGCTGTGACTTGCAACGCTGCTAGCCCAGGCGCTAATGTCATCTCCACAGGAAACCGATGAAAGCCCGGCTCATTGCTAACCGCTAACGGTTTGGGCGGCTGCGTGCAACTGACTGGAAGTTTAACAAGACCTCAAGAGGCCGATTACCATCCAAGTTCTCGCTAGTGAAAACAACACACACAGCCAGGCCCACACACCCACACGCACACACACACACAAACACACATTTCACTTTCAGTCATGATTCAGATCCAGAAGAAACAGAGTGGTCCACACCCCCACTGGAGGAAATGGAGGGAGGACGCTGCCCGCTCAGCCTCAGGGTGGCTTGTTTCATCTGCCCTGCGGATCCCCAACTGGGCGGGGTTAGCCGGAGGACCATGATGAAGACACGGCCACAGAGTCTAACATTATGTTAAAGTAAGGATAGGCTTGTATTAAAGATATCTGTTCCTTCTCTCTCCAAATGATGGGTCTCTAGTCCTTGTTGTGTTTTCACTTTGAACATGTATGTATACACACACACACACACACACACACACACACACACACACACACACACACACACACACACACACACACACACACACACACACACACACACACACACACACACACACACACACACACACACACACACAACAAAGTCCTTTGATACTTAGGTCCCGTGTTCTGTTCAAGTTAAATTCAAATTTTTATTATTTTTTCATTTCTCTTTGCAGACAGTACGTTTTTCTGTGTGAATGGGATTTCTTACTATCAAACTTCCCTGCCCCTTCTTGCGAAAAGACACACACATAGACACTCACACACAGACACACACACACACACGACAGTCTCTCTGCGGAAAAGGGGAAGTTCATTAGGGTGACTGCAGCTAATACACTTTAATACCTCACACTACACTTCAACACTAATCCTCTCCCTCTCCCTATCTTCTCTCTCTCTTTCTCTCTCTCTCGCTCTCTCTCTCACACCAAACACCCTCACATCTTCTCCTCTCCCCTCAGCCTCTCTCCCCTCTATAATCCTCACTACTTTCATCTGAATGTGACTCTCCCCCCCGCCTCTTCCTCCTCCTCCTCCTCCTGCTGCTCCTCCACCTCTTCCTCCTTCTCCTCCTCCTGCTGCTCCTCCACCTCTTCCTCCTCCTCCTCCTCCTCCTGCTGCTCCCCCATCTCTTCCTCCTCCTCCTGCTGCTCCTCCACCTCTTCCTCCTCCTCCTCCTCCTGCTGCTCCTCCACCTCTTCCTCCTCCTCCTCCTCCTGCTGCTCCTCCACCTCTTTCTCTTTCTCCTCCTCCTCCTGCTGCTCCTCCACCTCTTCTCTCCTCCTCCTCCTCCTGCTGCTCCTCCACCTCTTCCTCCTCCTCCTCCTCCTGCTGCTCCTCCACCTCTTCCTCCTCCTCCTCCTACTGCTGCTCCTCCACCTCTTTCTCCTCCTCCCATCCTCAACACCTTCGGGGTGGTTGTGTTTTGCGACGGAGCCAAAGAATTTGATTGTTCATTTATTGTTACTTTTAAATATATTTGACACCTTTTTTTACCACTGTATTGATGATTATTGTTTGTGTTGCAACTCCATATTCTCATGTCAACCCCCCAGCTAAATGGGAACAAATCAATCACTACCAAAGATATTAATATTCATATCCATAATATTTCACAGAGTATGAGTCTGTCCTCTCCATATCGTATCCTCACCTCTATTAAATCTGTTTTTCTCTCCCTCCTTCCTGCCCCTCTCCCTAGCTTTTGCCTCTCTCTCTCTCTCTCTCTCTCTCTCTCTCTCTCTCTCTCTCTCTCTCTCTCTCTCCTCTCTCTCTCTCTCTCTCTCCTTCTCTCTCTCCTCTCTCTCTCTCTCTCTCTCTCTCTCTCTCTCTCTCTCTCTCTCTCTTTCCCCTTTCCCACTCTCTCTCACCCTTGCTTTTCCCACTCTCTCGCTTTGTCTCTCTCTTTCTCTCTCGCTTGCTCTCTCCCCTTTCTACTCTCTCTCACCCTCCTTCCCTCCTCTCTCTCTTTATCTAAAGCTCCTTCAGCTCACTCGCTTCCTCTAATCTTCAGAGCGGTGGCGCGAGACTTATATCCCACACACAGACACACACACACACACACACAGACACGCACACACACAGGTGGGGCTGTCTGGATGTGTGTGGGGATGTCAGTCACGTCCGCCCGGTCTTTAGCCGTCAGTCCTGAGTGACAGCAGCTCTGGCCCATAAACAACCTCAGAGTGACTTCAAACACTCGACAATATGGAGCATGGTAAAACCAGGCCGTGTGTGTGTATGTGTGTGTGTGTGTGTGTGTGTGTGTGTGTGTGTGTGTGTGTGTGTGTGTGTGTGTGTGTGTGTGTGTGTGTGTGTGTGTGTGTGTGTGTGTGTGTGTGTATGTGTGTGTGTGTGTGTGTGTGTATGTGTGTGTGTACAAACATATATAAGACAGCAATATGAACAGAAACAACTGGAAATAGACACAGCCTAAGTTTCGAGGGTCGGAGCAGAGGGACAGACTACTTTGAAAGGATATGGTTCTGTTTTTTGTCTTCAGTCAACTGGCAAAACATTTCAAACATTGTTAATTCAATGTCTTGACGGGATACAGTGTGTACATCATCATGTCCCTTTTAGAATAAGTCTGTAACATAGCATAATTTGTGTGAATGAGTGTGTGAATGGATTTGCAGCTGTTTTTAGCAGCTCTGTGTGTGTTTGTGTGTGTCTAGTGTGGTTTCTAATGTGCAATTAAATTATTCTCGTCTCCCTAATTAATATGATAAGCAATATTATGACGGCAGCGCGTGTATCCATGACCGCCTATCAACACACACACACACACACACACACACACACACACACACACACACACACACACACACACACACACACACACACACACACACACACACACACACACACACACACACACACACAAACACATCCCTGATACAGAGAGTAACACCCACAAAATATTACACAGTATGACAGACAACAATAGACCCCCTTAGTTCTCTTCTGTGTCTTTGTCTGTGTCTTAGTTGAAAACAGTAAGGTATTGCAACATATGACGAATAAAATAAATCATTTCTCAATCCCCCCCCTGTCATCTGCATTCTCTCACCTACATCATCTCTCTCTCTCTTTGTCTGCCAAGCTTATCTCCAACTTCCTCTTCTATTGCCTCTTCTTCTCTCTCCCCCATCTCTCTCAATCTCCATCTTCTCCCTCTCTCCCCCTCTTCTCTCTCCCTTACCCCTCTTTTCTCTCTCTCCCTCTGCCTCGTTTCTCCCTCTCCCTCTTTTCTCTCACTCTCCTTCTCCCAATTGTCTCTCTTCTTCCCCCTCTTTTCTCACTCCCTCTCCCTCTATTCGATCTCCCTGTCCCTATATTCTCCCTCCTCCCTCTCCACTCCCTTCTCTCCCTCTTTTCTATCTCTCTCCCTATCCCTGTCCATATACAATCCCTCCTCCCTCTCCCTCCTTCCTCTCCCTCCCTCTTTTCTCTCTCTCTCCCTCCTTCTTCACCCTCTTGCAACAAGTTGTATTACATATGGATTCATTTGCCACAGCCATGGTTCTGCTTGGTTAGAGTCTCCTTCACTCATCACTGGAATTATTTCAATTAGTGACGGAGGAAGTGGTCATCGGGCAGAGGACCACTAACCATACATGTCCACACAAACAGACACACACACACAAATAACTTCAATCTCCACATACATACATTAGTTACTCTTCTTGTTGTGTTTCTAGTTGTCATGTTTTCTGTGCTGCATGCCTGAACCAGGATGCTACTTCATGGTTAAGGCATGCAATAAAAGGGTAAAAAAGGTGAGAACATTGCATAGATAAAGAACCCCTGCCACAACAAGGGGAGTCGTGGAAAGATATTCACTCAAATGTTACTTTGAAATATATTTGTAAATGCCTGAAAACTAATTCCACAGCCATTGGGGGGTTAATCAACCCTCTTAGGATTGCAAAAGAAATGTTTTGGTGGAAATGTTTGTTTTAATATTTGCTTCACCAACTCCTGTCTCTAATTAGCATTGAGCGCATCAAAAGCCCTCATTTGGAAAACAACTAACTAACGTCTGACAACAGCTACATTAACTGTTTTGAGGCCCATATATATATAAATAAAATATGGTGTCTAAGGTTATCATTAGTATCATCATTATTATTTCTAAAGGAGTTAAGCTATTTGAACCATGGTAAATATACTAGGCCTATTAAAGTGCACAGGTTGGGATGGAGTGGGGTCCTGCATCAATAGTATTCATTTTAAAATTGATCTGTATTTTGGCCTAATGTTTCATTTTTTAACTCCACTCTGGCCAACATTCATAATCTCCCATTTAAAATAAACATTAGTATTTTCAGATGACTAACTCTAATCAAATCGGGAGGAATATTGGTATTATGGCATTCAATAACATAAAACGCTATCCTCGTCTGTTTATTATGAAATAATCCCTTGTGTGCAGGCTCTTTGTTCTTGCTGGGCTTGAGGTACAAGGTTAACAAATAAATCCAATCAAATACCAAACAATCTCAAACCCACACATTTCATAGATATTTTGCTATTGGAAAAATCTCTGTTGTTGGTATATAGATTGACCAATGGAGGAGAAAAACATTGAGTGGATTTCGAGCCTTCTCATTTAGTTTACTCAGAGAACAAGTGGCACAGGATTCAGAGATGGGCTCTCATTGTTTACCCAGAAGACAAATGGAACAGGATTCAGAGATGGGCTCTAAAATACGTCTGAACAGAATTGCGAGACGAGATGAAAGTAACGCACTAATTAGCAGACTAACGTTTCACTAAGGTAACTATGTAGATGTAATGCCCACCTAATACAAATACAAATTGTCATTACAGCATAAGTAAGTCAAACAAGTGCCATTACTAATTGACTCAAGTCAAAGATTGCAAAAAACAATGACATCAGCCACCCCTTAAATGTGATCGCTCAGTGGGCGCAGCCGAGGTGGGCCGACACCTTCATTATTATCTTTCTATCAGCCAATCAGGATTAGACATTCATCAGGAATCTCTGCCTGGCAACCAAGTTATTATTGGATTGGTCATGAATGGTTTGCAGAGCAGCAGAAAAAATACACTACGATGAACACGCTTACCAGAAGATGACTTTACCAGCAGAAGACTTTTCTGATTCATGTTTTGAATCAGAAATAGGTCATTCACAAGGATCGTACAGATCCACGTGAATGACCTATTTCTGATTCAAAACATCAGATTTCATCGATAGCTGAAAAGTTGAAGTTTGCATTGCTGCCTGTTGACTTTGGTTGCACTGATCCGAGAAGGGAAATGTGTATGAAAAGCGGCATGTTTTCTTCTTCTAATTTGTTCTTTGCTCATCAATGAGATTTGACCACAAGATCCTAATGCATGGAGCCACAGTGACCAATATCGACATCTCCTATAAGGGCAGCACTAGCAATGCTTCGACTTTCAATCGTCTGTCCTAACTTTAAGATCAACAACCAGCCGTCCAGCCCAACCTCACTAGCAACCACGAGGTTTCAAACCCACAACCCGCTGGTTCCAATGGTCCATGATTCACCAACAAACCGAGACACAATAACAGATATGAAAATGGCTATTTGCTGGGAACATTACCAATGTTTAACCTGGTGCTGGTCTGGACTACCATCTGACACTGTTACTGGTCTACCTGTAATCAACGACAATAAAGATCTTCCAATTACTTGTGCACCAAGTAACCCTTTGGACCAGGGCCGATAACACACGTAATATTATTATTATTATTGTTATTATTATCATTATCGTCGATATGACGGTCGAGAGGCAAGCCACTGAACCCGGAATCTCCAGAGAAATAACTTTATTAACTGCACATCTCGAGACAAACAGTGTTCAGAATGTTCCCAGGAGGCTAAGGCAGGTGATGGTGTAAAAGAGGTTTTGGCGAGGTCGCAATAATAAAATGACGAGATTAAGGAGAAAACAAACTCATACCTCAGCAAGCCTATTTTATTTCGATTTTTGCAAACTGCTGAAAGCTTCGCAGATGCCCACTACGGGGAAACGCTCTGATCGGTCCGTTTCCAGGCGGGCTTGCTTTATTCTGTTCCGTTGCCGTAATCAGAACTCAGATTTTCCGTCTCTATGGAGACCTCACTGGCCCCGGCTGATTGTATGTTCAGTGTCACACCAAGGGCGCCTGGTGAGTATTTAACAAGTGAATCCTCACATCTTCTACGTCCGTGGACAGCGAACAACACTATGGGCTGAATGCCTGGAACAGCCTTGTGAGATGGGGGCTGGTTCCATTTGTTCACACGAGTAGGGGAGCAGAAAACATAAAAGCACACGTTTCAAGATCCTCACTCATTTAATCTCGTAGCCTTGCACCCCCCCCCCCCCCCCCCGCATCCATTGAGACAGAGTCTCCAACAAGCTTTCTTAGTACCTGACAATCAGCCATGGAGGTCGGGGGGGCTCTCTCTCTCTCACAAATACACAAACACAGTCAAACATATACACACACAGTCAAACATCCACACACACACACACACACACACACACACACACACACACACACACACACACACACACACACACACACACACACACACACACACACACACACACACACACACACACACACACACACACACACACACACACTGCGTCAACTCAGTATGCCCTGGTATTAGTCTGACAGTTAGTCAGGCCAATAGAATAAGTGCTGGGGATTAAGGACGCACACACACACACACACACACACACATACACACATGGTGAGAAGAAAGCATACTAAGTAAAGGAGGACGTGAGGCTGTGTGTGTGTGTGTGTGTGTGTGTGTGTGTGTGTGTGTGTGTGTGTGTGTGTGTGTGTGTGTGTGTGTGTGTGTGTGTGTGTGTGTGTGTGTGTGTGTGTGTGTGTGTTTGTGTGTGTGCCCCTGTGTGTGTGTGTGTGTGTGTGCATTTGTGTTTGTGTGCGTGTGTGTGTGCGTGCAAGTAGGTTTTATTATTAGGTCGACAGCAAACTCTCTTTCCCACACACAGAGAGATTTTTTTTATCTCACCTCCGCTCACCCCTCAATCCGTTCTGTTCTGTTCTGTTCTGTTCTGAAGAACAAACAGACATACAGGCAGACAGACAGACAAGACAGACAGACGGGCAGTCGGACAGACAGATGGGCAGTCAGACAGACAGACAGGCAGATGGAGAGGCAGACAGCTTGACAGACAGACAGACAGACAGACAGACAGACAGACAGACAGACAGACAGACAGACAGACAGACAGACAGACAGACAGACAGACAGACAGACAGACAGACAGACACAAAGACAAAGACAAACAGCATATCTTCTTTCTTAACCTCTACTGCATACCCCATCCTTATTCTCCCTCTGTCTTGTCCTCCATCCCTCCTTCATTCCACCCCTACCACACACACGCACGCACCATCACACACACCCGATGTAATCGTATAAAAGCTGTGTAATTGAGATATTGGGGAATGTTAATTTGATCAAAGCCAAAGCCTCTTCAACGTCTTCAACAAGTCAACACACCGGGGCGATCGAGTCAAACAGAGGAGTCCTCTCTCTCTCCCTCTATCCCTGTCTCATCCCTCTTTCCAGTCCAATAAATCTAATTTACAAGGCCCACGCACACACACACACACACACACACACACACACACACACACACACACACACACACACACACACACACACACACACACACACACACACACACACACACACACACACACACACACACACACACATCACTTTAAAATATGCACAAGGACACACTTGCACTCATGCCCGAAAACACACTCACACACAAACACACACACGTACTGACAGACACATACAGCTCATGCTCAGTCACCCACTGAACATCTAACAATTAGCGGTCAGTGAGGCTCAAAGATGGAGGAGACAAGATCACAGCTGCACCACACACGCACACACGCACACACACACATACATGTATGTCCCACAAAAACACACTTTCACACACAAACACACTGAATCTATCTCTTATATGCAGTAAACCTCTAGAATACACTAAGAAAGATGATTCAAACACGAGAAGGGGGTGTAGGGAGGCAAGGAGGGGGGGATGGGGGTGAAAGAGAGAGTTTCAACGGTACCAAATTAAACGCAAACATCATGAATAATTAAAAGTCGGTCCACGTATTATTTGATCTTTCCTTGACCTTGCGTGACCGACCGCTCGGTATCACTCAGTGCGTAAACAGACGTGGTACCGGCCGTCAAGCGGCGGGGCCATCCGGCCCTCTGCGTCCCGTTTTTATACGCTCAACAGGCTCGTTTAAAACTCTTTGACTTTTTCAAAAGGATAAACTACGTATTAATCACGTCACGTGTTTTATTACCTCAAATAACCTGTCTGGGGTGGACGTGTGAGGTTTTTTTTTTAGAAATGCGTTGATATGCACATAATAAATAAAAACTACACATCCGGCAGTCATAACCACATCGAGGGAAAGGATGTAAAATAAATTAAATAAAATGAACAAAAACAGAGAGCCTAGGTATGCCTCTAAACGACACGGAGAAAAGAGGAAGTAGACGGATCATTTGAGAAGCATGGTCTGATGTTGTTTATCGTATCAGTATAAAATCAATTCAGTGGAGCTTAAATGTCTGAGAAACATTTTGCTAGAAACTGTCTCTTCACTCTCGCTGATCGCGGTGTCAGTCCGCCGACCTGTACGGTGGAAAACACGCCGTTCGGTAGGATGAACCAATAGCTCCACCTCACGGCCGCGGGCGGATCCGCAGGCGGAGGTGGACACCCGAGAGCCCGCGGGACCGTGAGGACTTCTCTACTGTTCGCCTCTTAGTTCTGATGCCCTGTTCTTCCCCTCGTTTAAACCATCTCTCAAAGTCATAATGAATAAGCAATGAAAGCACAAGGAACTCTACTCTCCAAGGCCTCAACGTAGACGGTAAAGTCTGCATGGTAATGTAATAGTAGACGCGCTACAATTAGCGAACGTATTAACCTTTTATTTTATTCACCATCAGCTCGTCTGGCTCCATGGTGATTTTCAAGACATGTTTACGACAACCATATGCCTATTTATGATGCTCTGTAGTACATATGCAAGCCCTGCGGCAGTAGTTTGTGTAAAATCTCTTAAAAAAACCTTCACAGGTTAAAGAAATGAAACATGGTAGGCATACAAACACATACAAACACACACACACACACACACACACACACACACACACACACACACACACACACACACACACACACACACACACACACACACACACACACACACACACAACACACACAGACACACACACACACACACACACACACACACACACACACACACACACACACACACACACACACACACACACACACACACACACACACACACACACACACACACACACACACACACACACACACACACACACACACACACGTGCCAGGGAGACAGTCTGCGGGCTTCTCTCAGGGCACATTATAAATAGATATAAATATAATAAAAAACCTAATGTCCAAATGTTTCCCCAATGTGATATTACGCGCAGAACATGCTGTGGTCTCCGGGCAGGAACGAGGAGGCGAGGAGGAGAGGAGCAGAGGGGGGCTATGTTAGGGTCCAGTCTTCTCTTCAAAGTGGTCTTTTCCCCGTTTTACAAGCGATGAATACCAAGCAGAAGGAGCCGTGTCTCTCCCAGCACGACACTTCCAACTTGTCCGCCTCCGTGCACGAGTCGCCCAAGAAGTGGGCAAGGTACTGATATGATCATTATGTGTTGTGATATAATCTATGTTGCACCGCAAATACTACCCGGCAATAAAAGTGGGTGTTAGTTTCCCTGTAAGATAATGAGATATGGCCCAAAACGACGGGGAAAGAGATCAGAGATAGTCCGGAGGTCTCCACCTCGCCTGTGGTTATTTGAGGAGTTTTTTCGTCTCAGGTTTTGTGTGGGACAAAAGAGCGTTGAAGACACATTGATCGCATTGGGACTTTAGTGCCAACCATAAACCACCGATTTCACACATTGTTGCTAATGGTTTATGTGATCTTACGTTAAAGTATTAAGTGTTCCGTGCATCGGGTAGCAGTAACAGGTGATGTTAGTTCTGCATTTCCGTCCTTGTCCGATGCTCTTTTAAAAGCACATAAAGCATTTAAGAGCTTTATCACAAACAACCTATATGACTTAATAACATTTGGGCACACAAACACCGCCAGTTCTCCCCCAAATACCGCGCGTAACAAGAGCGCGAAGAGATCTAAAAAATGTATTTATATTATAAATGAAGACCTAATAATGACGACTAGTGTATACATATATATATGTAGGCCTATATAGGCCTATATGCATATATATTTAATTTGTATGAACGCAAAACGTTACAATCGTGCAAATTGTGGAAAAACCCGGCTGGGGTCGAACCAATATTATGAGAAAGACATTACAAAATATTCCCTGGTCAAACCGTATTATTTCGCAAAAGACAGAACCAAAATAAAAAACCTTCGGTATCCAAGAACCGCTTAGATTCAACTCCCAACACTAAGTTGATGTAGTAATTCGAGTAAAACACACTAACATATCACCTGACAAAAAACATATTCCCTGCGTCTCTCCCAGTGAACAAATAAATGCCATTACATCAACCAAAAGTCATGAACCAAATCATCAAAGCCTTGATAACATGCTGTAATCAAACAAGCCCATTCATTCAGATTCAGAACGAAACGGCCAAAAACAAAAACAATATAGTAAACCCCAAACTCATACCTGGAAAGAATTGTCCATGCGTAAATCCCAACAGAACGGAGAGGATTAAGGCGGCGGGCAAAACGAGGAAACTGCTCCGATTATCCATCTTCATGAAAGTATTTCTTCCGCAAATGCACTCCTGTACACTACTTGGCGTTTCCCGGACCCGTCCTCCACATCACAACACCAGACCCTCGCATCGGCGGAGAAACGACAGGTTGACCAAGAGGAACAAGAGGAACAAGAGGAACAAGAAGAAGAAGAAGAAGAAGAAGAAGAAGAAGAAGAAGAAGAAGAAGAAGAAGAAGAAGAAGAAGAAGAAGAAGAAGAAGAAGAAGAAGAAAAGAGTTAAGTTAAGTCTAACGATCCGTGATTTCGTTCCCGGTGGGAGTGTGGACGCGCTCAGAGGATCTGTGCTCTCTGGTCTCTCCAAGTGTCGACGGAGAGTTGGGGAGAGCGCAGCGCACGAGACTGTGTGCCAACAGACTGCCGCCTACCGACCGACCGACCGGCGGCCGACTCTCGCGCTGTCTCGCTCTCTCCCCGGGTCCTAACGCCGGCCCCCTCCGCTATGATGGGTTTTCAGCGCTGTAGTGGAGCCCCCCTCTTATCCATTACGCGCGGTGTACAGGAGTTCTTACTGCTGGTCTCCAAAATATGGACTATGTATTTATCTATGCCTACAAGAATATAATTGATGCGAGTCATTCATTTAGTTCCAAATCGGGACAGGGTGCAGGAATGACTTGCTATACCGTTCGCAAACACGCCAAAGACTGCACATGCATGGACAGAGGAGGAGAAATCCACGCGGGTACCACTCGGTGAGGCAGGCCTTTCTGATCAGGGGTCTGGAGGATGTGGATTCAACTAAAAACGGAAATCACGAGGACTAATCATTCTCCTGGTTCTTTGAAAGCACAGCGCTTCATTCATCATAATTGTAAATTAACGCCGGAAAATAATGTGACATAAATTATTAAGTGATCAAATCAAGTATTTTTCACATTTCAACCTTTGGCAGCAGTATAGCCTATAATAAAAATAAATAAATGCGTAGGCCTAATTGCCGTGCCTATACCATCCATTTCATTTCGGTACAGTTAATTTAAGATAAAACAGTCGCGGTTGTAACTCTTTCTGATTGGACTGTTCTTGATTAACGCTGAACGGTTGTTGGCCCTGCAGGCGATATAGCGGTTACAGACGAATGTAAACGAACGGGCAGGTTATGATATATGACGGCTTTACCCCGCTTTAACACAGCATAGGCTACCTGAAAAAATATAGGCAACACACACACACACACACACACACACACACACACACACACACACACACACACACACACACACACACACACACACACACACACACACACACACACACACACACACACACACACACACACACACACACAAACACACACACACACATACGTACACACGCACACTCCTAGACCCGTATAATTATCATTTGATGATCGTCGCTCATCTGACCCCTTCCTCCCTTGTCCCGGCCCTGCTCTCCTTAGTCCCATGCTGGCCCTCTGCTATTTGTTCCTAGCCTTCCCAGGTGTCCGGCCGGCTTGTTGAATAAGAAGGTAAATTGCAGCGAGTCAGCGGGGAGCGGAGTGACATTTAGTGTCCTCACGGCCGGTATGGACCTGCATGGCGGCAGAGCATCCTCCTCACATCTCCTCCACCAAGACGGACTGGGGGGGGGGGGGCTTTGGAGACTAATGACTCAAACTGTACGTCGTTGATGCAGTCGATAGAGTAGAAATTGTTCATGCTCAACCTTTGTAACTGTTCGATTCGGTTCTGTGGTATTTATTACGAGCATACACACACACACACACACACACACACACACACACACACACACACACACACACACACACACACACACACACACACACACACACACACACACACACACACACACACACACAGACCTCAGCTTATCCCACGTGTCCATTACTTTCACGGAAGACGCACATTTAATGTAAACTGATGTAAACAACGCATACCCCCCTACATGCGCTGCATTGGAGCTCACCCTGCTCTGTCTTCTCTCTCTGGTCCGCCTGCTGAGTATAGGCCGACCTGCATGAGCTCCGGTATGGAGGCAGGGTTCTCGGTCCTGGGCCCCTCAGGTGTCTCTCTCCTTACAGGTGCAGAGGACATGAAGTCAGTGTTAATGCATCACTAGTGACTTCCATGTTATCCGTATTATGATGCATACATAAAAGTTTAATGGAACTGAAAAAAAAAATCTTAATTAATGCTTAGGTGAAAAGCCATATTTGTCCAGGTATTTATGTTCAAAGCTGTCAGCTAGCTTTGAAGGATTCAGAAAGCTTAGATCTCCTACTTGGAAGTTAACCAACCAATCCGTTCAAGTGGTGCGGTGATACAGCTTTATTTTCTGAGACACTACCAATTCATTCATAACACTTATTTTACTCGCCATATAATTGATTTGAAGACTGGAACCGTTCTGGTCATCTTGATTTGGTTTGCGTTTTTAACTAGTAATCTCAAAGCATATCCCATATTGCTTTTGAAGCCAACTGAGGGTAAACCATATGTCGTTGGACGTCATTGACCTTTGTTGGTCATTTTAATTAAACTGTGTATTCTTAAGTACTGTTTTGACCGGTGTTCCCCTAATATCTGTCCGTGCTTGAGCTTCTCCCACATTAGTATCGGCGGAAAGGAGGAGTGGCCAAATGGGCATGACGAGTTATCTCATTTGCATATTGGGAGATCCGCGGTAATGAGGAAACTTTTGTGACTGGTAGCTTATATTCCTTTATTTAAATTTAAACTTTGTTCTTCTTTGTGAATGAATGATTGATGTCAATAATGTCACAAGTTCATCCAAGCATTTATTTTACAAATTCAAATCCCGGATTTCAGATTCGCATAGTGGCCTTTGACTTAACTTTTTCACTAATCTCTTCCGATACATCTGGTCTTTTTGCACCAGTACCATGTTCCCTGTTTGACTAAAAGTTATCAAACACCTCACCTGGTGGAGATGAATCCCTACTGTCAGGAATAGTCTAGAGGAGACCAACATAACTGAGTGGAATAGTTCAAACCATGTTTACATTTGTTAAGCCTAAATTAGTGAACAAGTGACATGGCTGACTCAAGAATGGCTGTCCTTTGAACGCATGGCTGATTACCAGATGAGATACAGATCTTGCCGTTTTGAAGATCAATTAGTTAATATTGATTAAATGAGTTTTAAAAGAAATTTATACAGGGACATTACTATCTGTTGTTCCAATGAGAGAGAGACTGGGAGGGAGATAGTGTGTGTGTGAGAGAGAGGGAATGACAGGAAAGGAAAGTCGGGGGAAAGAGAGATAGCTATTGGAAAAGAGGGATAAAAGGAGGAATGAGGAGACGGATTTCACGATGAGTATAGAGACAAATCATAACGAAAAAGCAAAATGGAGAGAGAAAAATAGGGATGCTTCAAATAGTGTGATAGGAGAAGGGACAGAAAGTGCAAGAGAGAGAGAGAGAGAGAGAGAGGAGAGAGAGAGAGAGAGAGAGACGACGAGACGAGAGAAGAGACGAGAGCAGACGAAGAAGAGAAGGAGAGAGATAGTGTCGATATTTGTTTATTGTCGCGAGTCGGAATACCGAGGATGCTTCAGTATACTGAAATAGGATCAATTATGTTAATGTTTCTACTAGCCAAAAAACCAGGGGAAAAAAAAAAAATTTTAAGTCCCCCTCCCCCCCTCTACATAGTCTTATCTCCCAAACCTGTAATCTGTGATGGGTGTTGTCTGTGGTGCGTGTGTGTGCCACGTGGATTGTGTGTGTGTTTTTCTGTTGTGCTTGTGTGTGTAGCGCGTGTGTGTGTGTGCGAGTGGTGTGTGTGTGTGTGTGTGTGTGTGTGTGTGTGTGTGTGTGGGTGGATTGTGTGTGTGTGTGTGTTGTGGTGTTGTGTGTGGGTGTGATGTGTGTGTGTAAAGGTGACTGTGTGGCTTGCTGCGTATGTGTACGACTTCCATGTCCGGTGTGTGAGTTTGTGTGCACCGTGCCATGTTGTTTGTTCTATTGTGGGAATTTTATGTGATTGAAGCTGTGTTCATCCACGGATAGACCACCAGCTGCACCCCCTCATCTTCTGCATCCTCTCTCGGCCGCCGTTCCCTCTCAGCTTCCACCCCATTTTCTCCTCTCTCTTCTCTCTCTCTTCTCCTTCCTGTCTCTCTCGTCTCTCTCTCTTCTCCTTCTCTCTGCTCTCTCTCCTCTCGTCGTCCTCTCTCTCCTCTCTCTCTCTCTCTCTCTCGTCTACTGTCATACTCTCTCTCTCGCCCTCGCTTCTTTCTTTCGGCACCCCTCCCCAATCATGAATGATAGATGGGTATAGTGGACACCATTTGGAAATTCAAGAAGAAATGGAACTCACCTAACTGCCAATCTCTCACTCTCTCCTGCGTCTCTCTCCTCTGTCCCTCGTCCATCGTCTCTCCCGTCCTCATCTCTCCGTTCTCTCCTCTCTCGTCTCTCTGCTCGCTCGTCTGCTTCGCCTGCAGCTACCGTCGGTGGAAGACCGTCTCGTCTCGGTGTCTCCGTCGTCTTCTCTCTCTCTCTCTATATCATTCCCACCTGTGCTGAGGTATGGTCGCTATTGCATTGAGATATCAGGTTTGTATGGCAACGACGCAGCTAAACGCCGCACAAGATGAGAGGTTAATGTAGAGAGACAGACAGACAGACAGACAGACAGACACACACACAAGACAGAACAACAGAAAGGGAGACAGACGAGAGATACAGACCGAAAGGCAGGCAGACAGACAATACAGAGTGAAAGACTGGCATCCACACAAACAAGCCAGAAGAACAGAAAGGGAGACGGACAGACGGAAGGGTTGCGGGTGAGTGAGAGAAACTGAGAGAATCCCACAGAGGAGCAGCCTGATGGTAGAGTTAGTGGGTCAGCTGAATGGATCGAGCGTCATGTGACATCATCAACACCACCCACAACACAGAGGATAGAGAGATGACATAAGCCCCCTGACAGATGAGTGAAACGTCATACTTCTCTCTCCCCTTCCAGGTGTGTCGCCGGATGTAACCTATTTTATCTGGCATATTATTCTACATAAGTATTCTCATGATTTTGCCTATTCACTTTGCTTTGCTGTGTATTGCTGTCCTTCCTCACTATTTCTTCTGGTCGTAGAGTGTTGTTGTAGTGCACGGAACAAGACGATGGACGGCGCGTGAAAATTCATAATTCCACCGTGGTTTTCAACGTAGCACCTCACCCACTCATTTCCACTTCGGCTGCCCACCCTCACCCTTAGGCTCCCACCTCTCAACCCTTAGACCACCACCCTCCGCCCTCCACTCACCCCACCTCACTCCCCCCCCCCCCCCTCCCCCCCCTCCCCCCACCCCCTCACCTCCCCCTCAGCCCTGTCTCCCTCAGCAGGGATGTTATGGGAAGGAAAAGGGGATGAAGGAATTTTCACTTCAGTTGGCAGACCTTACTGGAGCGTAAATGTGGGCATCTCGTCCTTATGTATCCAGAGAACGTCAGAATGAGTCCAACACTATTTCTCCTGTTTGCACTGCGACACTTCGGTTCAGTTGCTTTGGGTTCTGACATCTATTCCCAGCATGCAGTCTGCCTGCTCCGCGGCCCCCTGGAATCACACACATTAATGATGAGAAAAGTTAAGAATGTGATGGTAGTGGTTTGTGCTTCTTTGAGAAGTGTTTGAGTGTGTATGTGTGGTGTGTGTGTGTGTGTATCTGTGGAGAGAGAGAAGAGTGCGTGGGTGTGTGCATTGCAGACATGAGGTTTGTGTCCATATTGGTGTGTGTGTATGTTTGCGTGTGGGACTGTCCTCTGAAGGGCGTTTATCGGCTTGAGAGAGATGTGGGTTGTGGAGTTGTGGGGACCAACTATGTCCCCACAACAAGGCATTGAAACGGAGGACATCTGTGTGATTTATAGCTGCCTGTTGTAGTCACACTAGCAGCATCGCTCATGTGTAGCAACGATAAAGGACAAAGTCACACACCCACACATAAACACACACAAACAGACACACACATACACACACACACACAAACAGAGAATCCCAATGGGGCACATCCGCCTACGCCAAACACAAGGACACACCTTCCTTGGCACTCCAAAAAGAGTAGTATTTTTGCAGAAACACACCCGTCCCACACCCACACACACACACACACACACACACAGACAAATTTAGACATACACAAATACAGAGATATAGGCCAACGTCCAGGCACATTAACGGTTGTTATGAAAAACATGTTTGCACACAAAACTCCTCTGAATTCTGACACACAGAGACAACCGTCACAAGAGGCACACACAAACACACACACACACACACACACACACACACACACACACACACACACACACACACACACACACACACACACACACACACACACACACACACACACACACACATACACACAAACACACAACCACACCACACACACACACACAAACACACACACACACACACACACACACACACACACACACACACACACACACACACACACACACACACACACACACACACACACACATGCACAAACACACACTCACACACGTTTTCTTGGGTCCTTCTTGACAGAGTGTATGTGTGCTGATATGAGGTCTCCACACTGTGTTTGTGTGTGTGTGCTGAAGGGCATATGTGAATCGTTCAGAATCTCTTTGATATAGATCTGAAAAACTCCCATGTTGATTGAATAATAACTTGAACATACCAGCTAGCAGACACAGTCTATCCACACCACGAGCACGCACCGCACGACTGCATGCTAGCTCACAGATGCACAGACCACGACACACACGGACAACACACTGGACACACACACGACCACCACACTCAGCACACGACACACGGCGGTCGATCGTACACAGCACCGAGTGCGAGCTAGTCACACAACATATACACACACACACACACACACACAGCTCATTAATGGCATCCTGGGGCTACAGATCAGTCTCTTTTCTTTTCATTTATTTCAGTTGTTTCCTCTTAGATCAGCTGTCTGCTTTAAATGGTCGAGGGACACATGGGGAGATAGAGAGAGAGAGCGAGAGGGAGAGAGGGAGGGAGGTACAAAGGGACTAAAGTAGTGATAGAGAGAGAGGAAATAGAGGAAAAGAGATCTAAAGAAAGGAAAGGAGGGATGACGAGAGATGAGCGGGATGGAGAGAAGAGAGGATGGCGGGATGAACAGAGATAAAAAAAAGAGGATGGAGAAATGAAGAGAGATGAACTGATGGAGGAAAGAGGAGCGATGAGAGGATGGAGGAATGAAGAGGGATGAGAAAAGGGAACGACGGATGTAGAGAGATGAGGGGTTGGAGGGATAAAGAGAGATGAGAGAGGGGTTGGAGGTATGTTTGCTCCTCCAGGTGTTCTTTTCAACGTGCTGCTCGGTTAATTGGAGCCACTAAACGCACTGCAGGTGCACCGGCTGAGGTAGAGACCACACACGTTCGTCGTTAAGTATGTGAAAGGCAACGGTTTTGCCCAAAAAAGCACACCACACAACAACCATTTTTCATTCCCGGTGAAACCTAGTCCTCATCTCAAAACCGCACCTCTTACAAATCGCAATCAAAATCTCACAACCAAAAAGACTAGAGTATTGTTGTATTGTAGTGTTTAAATTTGGCTTCTGATATCCCCACATGACGTTCCACACACTGCATACATGGCTGTCTTAACAGCATTAGTGATATCTCAGCTTGGTGATCAGTGATGTCACCGCATGGGGATCAGTGTTGTCATCGCATGACGGTTAGTGATGTCACAGTGAAATCACAGCATGTTGACCAGTGATGTCCCTGCTTGGTGACCAGTGATGTCACAGCATTGGCAACCAGTTATGTCTCAGCATTGGCGCCAAGTGATGGCACAGCATTGGCGCCAAGTGATGTCACAGCAAGGGGCGACCAGTGATGTCACAGCATTGGCGACCAGTGATGTCACAGTGTAGGCGACCAGTGATGTCACAGCATTGGTGACCAGTGATGTCACAGTATTGGCGATCAGGGAGTGAAGAGTATCTTCTCAATATTCTGAGTAGATGCTATTCTGTAGCAGCTATTACAGATTAACCTGTTTGTTCTCTCTCTCTCTCTCTCTCTCTCTCTCTCTCTCTCTCTCTCTCTCTCTCTCTCTCTCTCTCTCTCTCTCTCTCTCTCTCTCTCTCTCTCTCTCTCTCTCTCTCTCTCTCTCTCTCTCTCTCTCTCTCTTTAACTACACCTGGAGGCTGCAGCACTTTGTAGGCCCAATATTATTCATGTCACTAAAAGTCCAACAGTAATCAAACCACACACACACACACACATACACACACACACACACACACACACACACACACACACACACACACACACACACACACACACACACACACACACACACACACACACACACACACACACACACACACACACACACACACATACACATACACACATACACACACTCCCATGTCTGGGGGGGAGGATTTAATTAAGGGGTGTTAGCTTTAATGAGGCTGAAGTCACCGCTATCAAGAACTCTCACTCTCTCTCCCTCTCTCTCAATCTCTCTCTTTTTCCCCCTGCCCCCCAACACGCACACACTCTTCTCCTTTTCTCTCTAACACACACATTCATTCACACACACAATACACACACACACGCACACACAGGCACACACACAGACACACACAAACACACACGCACACATGTCCTTGCCCCACTGAGGACAATCTTAATGACATTGTCATCCTTTGACACAAGCGTGTACGCACACATGTAAGAACACACACATGTAAGGACACACACACAAACACACACACACACACATAAACACACACACACACACACACACACACACACACACACACACACACACACACACACACACACACACACACACACACACACACACACACCGTACACTCTCGTAAGAAAAAACACACATCCCTAACTGGCATAGAGTGGCAGGTATCCACACAGGTTGTGACTAAGTATGTTTGTTAAGCTCTTCAATAGTGAAATCAACATTAGGTTGTTATGATTACCTTAGCTCCTTCCGTCCCTTTAGATCACAGTCCTGGATCCTATTTAATCACACGGTCCTGGGTCGACCATTAGATAGAGCAAGGCATCAGCAATGCCAGTGTTAGGGGGTTTATTCAGCTGGCACAACTGGTAGAGCAAAGCATTATCACTACCAGGGTAGGGGTTAGATTCCCACTGTTGTCACCCCTGCTTCGAATGTATCCACTCACGGTTCTGAAAGACGCTGTGGATAAAAGCATATTTACAACATAACTACAGTAAGAGAGCGCAGGCCAGTTCAACCCTTTCTATAATCACAGTATGTCTGTAACTTGCAATTGACACACATATAAATTAATCTCTTTCAGCAAGGTGACCAGCAGCATGTTAGCTAATGAAGAGGTTTGTCATGACAGGACAATAGCCCATTAACCACTCCTACACCGTTAGACATCTTAACCTCAGCCCCCACTTTAACCAGTAGAAATATGGCCCTGACTGACCGACACCACTCACACACACGCACATGAACAATCATTCACACACACACACACACACACACACACACACACACGCACACACGCACACACACACACAGACACACACACAGACACACACACAAACACACGCACACACACACACACATACACACGCACACACACATGAATGCAATCTTGCGTAGACACGCACCACACACACGCGCACGCACAGAATAATTCACAACCACAAACATAAAGTCAATCACACAGACAATAATTCACAAGCACACACAATGCATACTGACACACAGACACACACACACCACTCTCACAAGCACACACAGTCATAACATATACACAAACAGTCTTACTGGAGAGGTTAATGAATGAATGAGATATAGAGGGAGAGAGAGAGAGAGAGAGAGAGAGAGAGAGAGAGAGAGAGAGAGAGAGAGAGAGAGAGAGAGAGAGAGAGAGAGAGAGAGAGAGAGAGAGAGAGAGAGAGAGAGAGAGAGAGAGAGAGAGAGAGAAAGAGAGGGAGAATTAGTCACAGAGAGCGAAAAAGAGAGAAAGAGATTGAGAGAGGCCGCAGAAAAAGGGAGAGAGAGAGAGAGAGAGAGAGAGAGAGAGAGAGAGAGAGAGAGAGAGAGAGAGAGAGAGAGAGAGAGAGAGAGAGAGAGAGAGAGAGAGAGAGAGAGAGAGAGAGAGAGAGAGAGAGAGAGAGAGAGAGAGAGAGAGAGAGATGCTGGATTGTCAAGGGCAGAGCAACAGGGGGACTTTTAAAGGACATTTAATAGCCTTCTATGAAATGCCCTGAATCACTTAAGAATGTTCCTTGCACGAGGGAGAGAGGGAGGGCGGGAGAGGGAGCGGAAGTTAGGGAAGATGGAAGGAAGGAGGGATGAAGGAAAATCATGAATAAGAAAGGAAAATGGGGAGAATGAGCGACAGAGGGCTAATATGGCGACTGCAGGGATATAAACCAGGGTATCAGGGCGTCTAAACCCCTGCTGAGCCGACAGAGTTTGGTTTATGAACAGCTGGAGAAATCCAAGGACATCCCATCACTGTGATCAATGTAACGTCGTCACGGTAACAGAGGGAAAAGTGAAAGGTGAAGTGATGTTTGTCACAGCAAAACATCTCCACCTTCTGGACAAAGAGACAGGAGTCGAAGTGTGGCAATATTTCTGTATGTGTGTGTGTCTGTGTCTGTGTGTGTGTGTGTGTGTGTGTGTGTGTGTGTGTGTGTGTGTGTGTGTGTGTGTGTGTGTGTGTGTGTGTGTGTGTGTGTGTGTGTGTGTGTGTGTGTGTGTCAGAGCTCAGTGTGTCAGAGGTCCTTAAAAGAGATTTAAGCACTCGCAGAGATGAGAAAGTGTGTGCCTGCTGAGGATGTGTTTTCTATTGTTCCTGAAGAGCAGCTCAGGTCTCTCGGAAATACTCTTATAATCATCCATAGGAACACAGACGGACACACACACACACACACACACACACACACAGACACACACACACACACACACACACACACACACACACACACACACACACACACACACACACACACACACACACACACACACACACACACACACACACACACGCACACACTCTTTCTAATGCTCTACAACCTGCTGCCACACAGAAACACCACTCGCTCTGTCACATATGCACTTCCCCGACACACACACAAACACACACTCACACTAATGTGCAGCCAGTTCCAGAATGTGTGTATGCGTTTGTCACAGTGTGTGTGTGTTAATGGGGACCCCAGTGGAGAGAGAGTATTAAAGGTAATGCTGACTCTGCTTTTATCGGCTTCCTGCACAAACTGGGGACCTAATACTCCCCTATAACACAATCTGACAAAATGCTATCTATTCCCATCTCAACACACACAAGCACACACACACACACACACACACACACACACACACACACACACACACACACACACACACACACACACACACACACACACACACACACACACACACACACACACACACACACACACACACACACTCACACATTTGGATGCACACTCTAACGGACAGACATATCCACGCACACATATAGACAACCACGTACATCTCCAACCATATCACTGACACAGAACACAACCAAAACACAGACCAACCCAGACCAAACTAGACCAGGTTCCTCACTCGGCGTGATGTGTTTGGAGCCAAAGAACCTCACAGTACCCTTGCTATATCGCTAACACTACCGCTACAGCTCACTCTGACCCCATGCTGTGAGGTCTGGGGCGGGTGTCCAGAGAGGTCAATCCATTTAGCGACCAGAGAACTTAGTGACAGAAGCAGTTCCCAGGACAGTGACACGTCTTCATCCTCTCACGTTAGCTAAACTCCAACCGTTTTGATATATTGAGTCCAATTAAAACTTCCATCCTGATGGTGGGCCAAAAATCGGACGAAAACATTTGTATCGAGTTTGGTCGTCAGCACTTAGTTATTGAAAGCGATTTGCATTGAATCCCAATACATGTTTTAGGATCAGTTAGAAGTCAGAGCACCATGGTCTAGGAGGCCAAGAGGTCAGGCTGCAGATATTAGGGATGGAAGCCCAGAGCCTTTAGGTTATCTGGCCACCACAGTGTCCAGGATCTTCCTATCTGGTGACACCTTACAACACAAGACTAACCGAGTTGAGACAACACATTCTTTAGGTCCTATGTTCATCTTCTGCATCAACACCAGGGCCAGGACGGGTAAAGCCGTTTAGTGGGCCTTAATGTCCGGGTGATAGACCCGGGACACACTGACCCAAACCCTGTCCCTATATGGAAAGGTGGAGGTTGACGACTTTACCAGGAGCAAAGGACCAGAACAGAACTGTATTTGTAAGTTGGCGCTGTAGAGGGAAACAATTTAGCTCCAGAAGGCAGTGGAACCTTTTACCATTGATCTCCATTGATGTGAGGTGTAGATTTAGCACGCCTGCCACTTCCTACACTTGTTTACCTTAATCAAAATAATGAATATGCTAATCCACTCTCTTTTGCCCTCGTGGATAATGACCATAACCCTGTCAAGCCAGGTTTCCTGCTGCATGGAAAGGCAGTGAGTGAGATGCTCCCAGAATTACCCAGAGCCATTCTGTCATCCAGTCGGCCAAAACTGGTAATCCTGGTGTGTGACTCTGTGACTAACCCCACTGGGTGCATAGTAAACATGACCTGAAGTGTAAATCAAACGTTCAATGTCTATGGTTTCAGTGAATTCTGAAGCTGCAACAAAGGTAATGAGGTAACGTCATGCTTTGTAATGCTGTACACTTATAAGCACTTACACTGTTTGACCATAGAGTGGCTCAAATGTTGGTCGAGACAGCATGTCGTCAGAGGAGGTAAAGCTCTTTAGCCAATCAGATCACCTCTGGTGTCTGCCTGGAGGTGTGAGGAGTTACCACCAGCCTACCAGGTGTCTGAGCTCTTAAAGTGATAACTTCTGTTATTGATTGCAAATTAGCCTTTCAGAGCCCTCCTATTGATTTTCTATTAGCCTGTCAAGGAGGGGTTGCTTTAACCATGCTAGCACTGAAACTGCAGAATGTTTGTAGAGCAATAATACATATAATTTTCTTCCTAAACATGGTAGTTCAAATTTCAGTTTAAAGACACAAATGAATTAGTTTAATTACAATAAATGGACACCTTAAGAATACAGTCATGTATTTATATGACCAATCTATCTATGGTCTATGAGGTGATGTGTGTGATCAACTGTGTGTCGTAATCCCTGGATTAACAGATGAACTCATTGCCCAGCAAGGTGTTTCATCGTCAACAAAACACTGTTCCCCTCCCTCCATGTGATTCTGGTTATGTGTGGAGCCAGGGCTAGGGGACTGAACCTTAACAATCCAAAGCATTTCCATGAAAGATTGCACGGTTCCATGATGCTACTGTATTTCAAGTCAAACACAGAATTAAGTTCATTAAATAGTATATGTGGTAACAAGGTCTTACGATTGTCTTAAACTTGATAACTAAATCACCAAATTTCACTACAAACACTTGTTTGTTACTTGCTACAACACGACGGGGTGCAACCTTAATCAGGAAAGGGCTTACACACACTTTCAACACCCCAGGACCCACACATTGACGTTCCTACCATGAAACCCACACCTCTTTACACACACATCTTTACACACCTCCCTCACGATTACCCCTTCTTCTCTTTTTTTGTAGTGTTCCTCTGAAAAAAATAAGATAAGATATAAGATACTTTGAGAGGTGAGTGGATTCACCAACTCCTGCTTTGGGAATAAACAAACATAATAAAATGAAATGTACCTCAACAGACATCCCTAAAAAGTGAGATGGCAGGATGAAGAGGGCTTATAGGATCAGAGTTTCCGGGTCACTTTAGTGTAACTTGTCGGCACGGTGTGTCCCAGGAGGGGAACCTGACCAGGTCTTCCAGGGGGGGGAGGGGGGGGGGGGTTCTGACACTGGAAGGTGGGGTGTGACGATGTCTCTGTGCTGAGTTAAACCAGGAGACGTCTAAACCCATTAATGCTGGACCCCCCTGTGGGTTGAAGCTCTGCCTTAAGCCTGCCTGACAGCAAGAATCAGCCCCAGAGAGCAGAATCCTCTGTAGGAAGGGTTAGGGTAGGAGCCTGAGAGGGGCTAGAAGGTTTAGGGTAAGAACCTGGGAGGTGTTGGAGTAGAACGAGAAAGAGTTGGAACCAGAAAGGGACAAAGGGTTAGGGTTACAATACAATGACACAAACACACATGTATGTTTCGGTCCATTAAACGTCTGAACTGCTTTAAGGTGGATGACTGGGACCTCTAGTGTCAGACTAGTGCCTTCTGGATAATCAAGGAAAGCATGGCAACGGAGTTATTCAAAAATAAGACTTAGACAGTAATACTCCAACCCAGAATCTTCCAGCTAGAAGGCTCCACTAGACGATCCTATCGTTGGTGCACTGATGCTGCAGATGGACTCAATCCGTCCCTTGGGAGATCACCTTCTGTTAAACCAAACAATGCTACGACGTGTAAGGCGCTTCTACCGATCCATCCGGGTTGATCTCTTATTTGTGTGGTGTCTCATTAACCATCCATAATGTGTGTCTGACCCCGGCAAGGTTGAACAGAGCTCTCACATCTCCAAGCACCTCATTAGGTCCTGGGGCTAAAGGACCCATTAGGTAATTGTAGCTGTCCATGTGGGCACCGGGGGGGGGGGGGGGGGGGGGGGGACGGAGCCTGTTATCAGGTGGGGTTCAGTGGTCGTCATGGTTACAGTGGGGGTCATCTCACGTCTGAAGTCTTTCACACTCCTGAAAGGTCTTGGACAGATAACCACACTGCATTGGTCCCAAACAGGTCCTCGGATTAGTATCTGGCGTCTGATGTGGACGGACCCGTCTCTGTTGTTGAGGACCTGAATGAGAGCAGCTTTTTTGCAACTCTAACTGAAGACTTCAAAGTGGGAGGCGGCCGAGGAACGAGGGAAATGAGCCATAGATACGGCGAATGATGAAGGCAAAGCAGAGACTCAGCAGAACAGGTGAGAGAGGGAGGAGAGCAACCTAGAGGGGGAGGAGGAGGAGGAGAAGGAGGAGGAGGAGGTGGGGAAAGGGGAGAGACCAGGAGGTGCAGAGATGTTGGGGACAAGAAAGGAAGTAAGGAGAGTAAAAGAAGGGGTGAAAAGAGGTGCAGAGCTGGGGAGAAGAGAAGAAGGGAGAGGAGGGAGGTAGGTAGGTAGGTAGGTAGGAGAGAGAGAGAGAGAGAGAGAGAGAGAGAGAGAGAGAGAGAGAGAGAGAGAGAGAGAGAGAGAGAGAGAGAGAGAGAGAGAGAGAGAGAGAGAGAGAGAGAGAGAGCGAGCGAGAGAGCGAGCGAGAGAGGGAGAGTCTGTCAGGCAGTCCTTCATGATAATCCCCTCCTTTCATTCTAATCCCCTAACACACACACTCACAGTCAGGGGCACATAAAAACACACACAAACACAAGCACACGCACAGGGACACACACACACGCCCAACCTTAAAGTATAAAATATGTGGCATGTATATTCATGTGTGTATCGTTGTATGTGTGTGTGTGAGTGGGGGTTGTGCGTCTAGTCCCCCTTTCCCCTCCATGTCCTCTCTCTCTCTCTCTCTCTCTCTCTCTCTCTCTCTCTCTCTCTCTCTCTCTCTCTCTCTCTCTCTCTCTCTCTCTCTCTCTCTCTCTCTCTCTCTCTCTCTCTCTCTCTCTCTCTCTCTCTCTCTCCCTCCCTTTCTCACAGCTCCCTGGTGTCATTAATTACCAAGCATGGACACACACCCACACCCACTCACACACACACACACACACCTCCATGCCGGAGCAGATAAGGGATTAGTGGTTGATCCTGTTTGAACCAAGCTACTTGGTTCAACTGACTTTCACAGTTCTAACCTTAGCACACACACACACACACACACACACACACACACACACACACACACACACACACACACACACACACACACACACACACACACACACACACACACACACACACACAGCACACACACAGGCACACAGACAGACAGGTCGACAGCCAGTCACACAATCAGACAGCCAGACAGATAGGCAGAGTGCGAGGTAGACAGGGGTACCTGTGTGTCTGTCAGAAGGGGGTGTTGGACTGCAGGTGAACCGCTCCACGGTGAATTTGGAACGCTGCTTCAGCTGAAAATCTCCTTCAAATTTTCCATTTAATCAAATCATTTCTTCCTCCCCGAACGCACCCGGGGACGATATTGTCTGCGTCCTCCTTCTTCATTTAATAACGCGCCACATTCCTCAGCGTTGACAGTTTGTCATTTCATTAATTCAGCCTCAATTCCACAGGTTTCTTCTTCTTCTTCTTCTTCTTCTTCTTCTTCTTCTTCTTCTTCTTCTTCTTCTTCTTCTTCTTCTTCTTCTTCTTCTTCTTCTTCTTCTTCTTCTTCTTCTTCTTCTTCTTCTTCTTCTTCTTCTTCTTCTTCTTCTTCTTCTTCTTCTTCTTCTTCTTCTTCTTCTTCTTCTTCTTCTTCTTCTTCTTCTTCTTCTTCTTCTTCTTCTTCTTCTTCTTCTTCTTCTTCTTCTTCTTCTTCTTCTTCTTCTTCTTCTTCTTCAACCTACCGATTAAATTGCCGATACGTGTATCAGATGTTCTGGTGATGGTGATGATGACAGACAGAAGACAGGATGAGTGGAGAAGAAAGATGTCATGTTATTGTTATTGGTCCCGCTTGCCGCTTGTACCCTATATAATGCACTATTCTGGGCTTCACCATTTTCATAGTGGTGTCTGAAATTTTAGTTCACAAATCAGCCTCCCTATCAAGTGCATTGCTCAAAACCCATAATGCACTGCAAAAGAACTGCAAACCTGCACTAATTTCCGCACTATATCCCATAATGCATTTCTGCATAAACAAGGCGAAAGAGTAACAGTGTTAGCGATGGCCACGGTCTCCGCCTATGTCTCTGAAGGTCATTGGTGATATTCAGTTTCTCGGGTCATGTTTCTCTTACTCTGAGGACCTGCAGCAAGACCTTGTGTGACCCTCAGGAACCCACCTCAGGAGCCAGAGCCCAGAGAGACCACAGGCAGGAACCTGGTTCCCTTAAGCATTCTCCGTCCTGAGGTGGGAACGCCTGGAAACTAACACTGGGTTGCACAGAGAGAGAGAGAGAGAGAGAGAGAGAGAGAGAGAGAGAGAGAGAGAGAGAGAGAGAGAGAGAGAGAGAGAGAGAGAGAGAGAGAGAGAGAGAGAGAGAGAGAGAGAGAGAGAGGGGGGGGGGGAGAGAGAGAGAGGGGGGGCATATATCTGTTTCAGCTACCCGGTTCTGATATTGCTTCGTCAAAAAAGCTCAACGCTTCTGCTACATCCTCCGGCTCCGGGGACTGTTAACTGATGTACACAGCGCACCTGAAGAAAGAGATCCGAAATTGGGTTTCAGTAGTAGGAGTTTATTCAGCACTCTGCGGTCAGGAATGTTGCTGTGCTGGTACAGGCCTGGAGGGGAGAGCGAGAGGAGGAGATGAAGGAAGATGGACCAAGACGAAGATAGAAAAGAGAATGATGGAACAAGTGAGGAGAGCGCATCCAAGGGATAAATGGACGTGTGTGTTGCGTACGTGTGTGAATGTGTGTGTGCCCTGATTTATCCTGTAAATCCCAGTGTCCTGTAAGAGTGTTAGTGTGTACTGAGCTGTCCCTTTTAACTACATCACACCTGTAAAGATCCTCTCTCTCTCTCTCTCTCTCTCTCTCTCTCTCTCTCTCTCTCTCTCTCTCTCTCTCTCTCTCTCTCTCTCTCTCTCTCTCTCTCTCTCTCTCTCTCTCTCTCTCTCTCTCTCTCTCTATCTCTGTGTAATGGACCCTTCACACCAATTACACTAGTAAAGAAAAAGTGTGTGCGTGCGCTCGTGTGTGTGCGCGCGCGCGCACTGGCGTGTGTACCCCCCAGCTCGACTCTCCTGCCAATAGCTAATTGATTTGGCTCCGTCCCTCGTGCTCTACTTTCGTCAAGTAGTTAATTAACTTAACTTTTAATTCGCCTCCACATGGCGCAAGAGGGACGCGAACGTCTGACGCCAGCCGTGCGCGTGTGTACTCGCCGGCCTCCGTCCGAGACAGCGCACAACATGCAGACACGGGCACGCTCGAAGCGGCGAAGCGGAAACACGCGACATCGGCACCTAGGGGGAAATTTGAACATGCAAGGGGACAATTTGAACGTGCAAGCTGCCACCAGCTGGGAAGCTTCAACCGGCCTCTCTCTCGATCTCATTCTCTCTCCCTTTCTCTCTCCTCAACACACACACACACACACACACACACACACACACACACACACACACACACACACACACACACACACACACACACACACACACACACACACACACACACATACACTCACGAGAAGGCACCGTGGAGATGAGGGCGCTGTTTGTGACCAGCTGCAGAGAATGCTTCACTATTTATCAGCTCTTTTGCGGCGGACGTTCGGGAAAAGTCCAGCAGAGGTCATCATGTTGAGGACAATGTCAGACAACATGTATGCCTTTTTTTATTACCTAGGGTTCAGCTCTCTCACGCGTGCGTGCGCGCGCACACACACACACACACACACACACACACACACAACACACACACACACACACACACACACACACACACACACACACACACACACACACACACACACACATACACACACAGGTTGACATTAATCAGACGTGTCATGATGTTTGGAAACTTACAGACATTTTCAATCATTCAGCCCTCATTTACAGCGGCTGTAGCCACGTGACCCGGGAGAGGAAATTGGGTTGTTGGAGTGACGCAGAAGACCTTCATAATTAATGGGCTTCAGGGAAGAAATGTGTAATTGGTTGCATTTCGTGCTCCAATCTCCTGTCTTATTAAAACAAAAACACTAGTCATTCATCAAAACCGTGTTCTATTACAAGTGTGGGAAATACATCACACAAATAGGGTTGGGACAGGAGATCTACGTTAGGCTGGCAGGTATACCCAGATGCCAGTTTGTGAAACCACATGTGGAAATACTTATAATATATATACAGTATAATAATTAATATAGCCCTATATTGAATAAATAATTACATACAAAAAACGGATAAACAGAATACCCCAATTAGTTTTTGAATTAAGAATAAGGGTAAAAACAGATCATATCACATTAAACTGACCTAGTAAAACGTGGGTCTTCTTGTGAACAAGTAGGGCAGTAGGCTATTAATCCAATCGGAGAAGCGGCGGCTTAAATACGTCCCTCTGTGGTCGTGGTGGGGATTTAATGAACTTATACTGCCACCTAGTGGAAGATATACAAACAACGTTATACGAATGGGGTTACAAGTTGATTCATACACTGTGGCGGTTCTAGACACATTTTACTAGGGGGGCCAAGGAGGGGCCAGTGTTTAACGTTTAATGTATTTAAAGATTAGAAACTTTATTTCACTTTAAAATCATGAAACATTTTTGTACAAGAGTTTATAACTTCACCAGTCTGTATTTTTCTGTCAAACTATCTTAAATTGATGGAGCATATGCCCTAAAATCATCAAAATCACGTAAACATTTTTTTGTACAAGCGCGCAAGAGAGATAGGGCCATAAACAAACAAAAATTAAAAATACAGTACAGGATATTCACATACAGTGTGTCAATGTAATTTTTTTTTCTTTTCTTTTTTACCAGTTTCAGTGTGGAGAAACTGTGTTCCCAAGAGGCTGAGATTACAGGAAGGGTTACAGCAATCTTGCACAGTCTAAAGAGCTCAAAGGAAACTTCCCTGTTCTACGGCCCTTTCTTCATTTAATGATGGCTGCTATTAGAAGAAAAACAGCGTAGGGGCATTCATAGCCATCCCTCCCTACGGGCAGATAGCCTACTACTCTTTACTCAAATGTATTTGTTTTCCCAAAGCAGCAGCCAATACGGATGAAAATATGTGGTTGACATCACAACATTGTGTAGCCTAGACAGGAGCGTATCTATGTTCCCCGGGTCCTATGTTCCCCGCTTTGTATGTGACCGGGGAACATGCATACCATACCCTGTGAGCAAATCTTTTTTTCGTTGGATGGTAGGGGCAAGTACCGCCTTTTTCGCCTGTGATTCGCCTATGATTGGTTAGAATGTCTCTCCTCCGATTAGTTATGGTTAGGGTTAGGTTTACTGTGAACCCTCACCCTAACCTTAACCTTAACCATAACCCTAAACCTGACCCTAACCCTTTGCACCCGAGAAACATAGGACCTGGGGAACATAGGGATGACCCCGCCAAGAATACTGACATTTGGATACTCGCTTCTGCTTCGAAGAGTTTACTTAGATATGATTAAGTTTTCTAAATAGGCCTATATCGAGACCAGACATTTACAAACTAAATTTCATCCTCAGTGTGAAGAACTACAGTAACACGGTTATGTGCAAGAACAACAAGTCACTTACGCCTCCTGAACAGGCGTTAAGAAATGAAATTGTTTGGTTTAGCTTTGACTCTTGCAACAGGAGAAATCGTGGCTCCTTTCTCCAAGAGTAGTCTCTGAGTTCTCAACCAGCAGCAGCAGCACGTGTTTGGGTTAGCCGCTCTAAGTTACCCGTGTAGAACGATGCATCGCATTAGTTCCCTAAAATCATTAAAATTATAATTGTTTTATTTGGTCAGCACAGGGGGGGCCAGGGACATGTCTACACGGGTACTGGCCCCCGTGTAGAACCGCCATTGTTTATACAGTCACTCCAACCATCAATGGTCAAGTTTTCTTTGCAGGTTATGGTTCAGTAACTCCCAATGAATTCATTAAAGTTCTACAATTAAATTTCTATTTGATCATGTTTTTGGCAAGACGGCAGTTTATTTTATTAAGTTTTATGACTCAGTATAAACTAAATCTGTATGCAGTGGCGCCATCTAGCGAGATTATAGGATAAACCAGAGAAGCCACTATTAGGTTTTACTACTTTATTTGCAAGCAAACAAGCTCCACTCATACAATCAATGCATCGATTTAAAGCATCAGAGCTAGATAACGCAACATGTGATAAGGTTACTGTAACAAACATGACCGTTGCCCTTTCTACAAAATGCAGAAGTCCGTCAACCACAGTAAGCGACACACAGGGTGACACCACAACATCTTGTACATTCTGAAACTACATTAAGATCTTCACAGAGAGAGAACATGATGTTAGCATTTTAAAACTCATCATCACTCAGCATATCAAAAAATAAATGTAAAGAGAAAAATAACTTTCCCAATCTCATTTTTACCCATGAATAAACAAATGTAGATGTGCCTTTCTTTGAGAGACAGCTTGTGTCAGAGAAACTATTGTTTTTTAATTAAAAACTAATAAATACAATTATTATCATGGTCAGGATCTCTCTTTAGATGAAGCAATATCTTTCGATTAACATACACCTCTTTGGCTGAAGATATTTCTCTTCAGACAAAGGTATGTCTTAAAGTGAACATTATCTCTGCAGCGATTTATCTCTCTTTTAAGGAAGATATTTCTCTTTTAGCTCTTCAAAAAAGAGAAGGAATAATAAGATGACATAAACCACACAACACATTTTTTGGTGACACAGAGTCTCTGTTTGGAATTACGTCGATCTAGTTAAGCCTGACTAAACCCGATGACTAAGAAACTGAATAAGCCACTCTGATAAGAGAAGGAGAGATGGGAAGAAACAGAGGAGGAGGAAGGAGAAGAGGAGAAAAGATCAGTTACAGACACCATGAAGATTAGCAGGAACCAGGAGGAACCATGGGGGTCCGAGGCCCACCCAGCCCAGAGGAGGAGGGGGTAGTTGGAGTGCTAGTGGGAGTCCTGCTGGGTCTTGGGTCACTAGTCAAAGTAGTAGTTCTGGATGAAGATAGCGCCCTGTCCTTTGTAGTCTGGGGAGAAGTTGTAGATGAGAGCTTTGTCTTCCTCTGCTGCGCTGGAGAAGTTGTGGAAATTCTTCATCGCTGTTGAAAGAAGGGTGGCAGGGGATAGAGAGAGAGGGAGAGAGGGAGAGAGGGAGAGAGAGAAATAGAAGGATGGAAAGTTACAAGAGTTGGTTTGGAAAACCATTTCAGGTAAACCGAACGAACCAAATCCATTCCTTTATTGCATCCTCTTCCTCAACCTCAGTCGCCTCCCTCCGTCTCTACCTCCCTCCATCTCTACCACCCCAACTCAACCACCTTTTTCCTCCCTCCCTCCTTCTCCTCCCCCCTTCCCTCCCTCCTCCTCACCCTCTGAGATGAAGAAGGAGGCGGTGTAGAAGGAGGCTCTGACGGCGGACCGCAGGTGGACCATGCCCGGCTTGTCCACCCACTCGAAGGGGCTCTTCTCTGGGTGCCACTGCACCGCGTAGAACGGGTACCGAAAGGCTGGGGCAGGAGACAGGACACACGCGTCAGACAGGCCAGGAAGTACATTGACAGGCCCATCAAGAGAGACCAGGAAGTAGAGTCAAACAAATTGCACCCTATGTCCTTTCCAACCTACGTTTTCTTGAACTTGGTGGAAAAAGCCATTCGGTCAAGGAAAGATCTGATGGAGGACCACCACGGTGCTGATGGAATCCGTCTGCACTTAGGTTAGGCTATGTGATAATGCGATGGAGGACATTATGAACATGGATAAGCCATGGGGAAAATACAGTGTTCCAATTTGCACTCCTGAAAGTGCATCTTAAGAACTTTACCATCGCGTTCTTACCGTATGGTTTCGATCAGGCTATATATACTTGGACTACACCGTGATAATCTATAACATACAACCAAAATAAGTGAACAAGTGTGCATCAATCATTCACTTATTTTACGGTGCATTAAGGGTATCAAGTAGTGAACTTTAAAAAAGGTAACCAGATTGCTACACTCAAATATCGAACAGCATCACAAAATGTCGTGCACTAATGAACAAGTGGGGGGTTTCGAACATGGCCAGGAAAAACAATCATAGGGCCATTAAAGAAACAGGAACTACATTCCCACAAGACTAACGTGAAGTACAAGGACCCATCAAAGTCCAGTAGTGCCGTGACAGCACATTTTAAGTGCACCGTACCTTCCATGGTGGAGATGAAGTCGACTTTGCCGTCCGTGTTGATGGATAGAATCTTATAAAATCTCTTTAGCTTGGCGTTTCGGCTGAAGTTCTGCGAGAGATTCAGGTCAAACAGTTATTGTAGTGGTTCGAAATTAAAAAAGGGACATAATGTTATTACAATTGAACAGTTGAGATTTGACCACGACGATGAGAAGGATAGAAGAGCAGGGTAGAAGCGAAGGGGGGAAAAGAGAAGAAATGAGAGTCGAGAAGGGTTTAGCAGATGCGAAACGAGGAGGGATGGGATAAGAAGAAGCAAAGAAAACTTGGTAGGAAGGGAGAATATGGCAAAACAGAACAGGGGAGAAGGATAATGTAGTATAGAAGAGTAGGAAAGGAAGGCCAATAAGAGGAAGGCGGAGAACAGCAGAGGAGACCTCAGATCAGATCACCTGCAGAGACAGGCTCCAGCTATGGAAGTTGGACGTGATGTTTTGTTCAGACAGCGACTGCATGACATCTTCTGGGAAAGACTGGAACAAACGACTAGACTTGGCCCCTGCGTGTTCACACACGCACACACGCACACGCACATACACACAAAACACACAGGATTAATGAACACACTTAGTCACAACACACACACACACATACACACAAAATCAGAAGGATTAATGAAAACCTAGTTAGTTTACGAAACACTTAGTTTAGTGTTGCATTACAGGCAACACTTGAGTGGGTAGCCGACTTATATCTAGAACCATATACGGCCCAATGCCATGTTAATCACTTCTTAAGTGAAAAGTGGGCGGGACCTATTGGTTACAAGCATCATCCTGTTTACATACACTCTGCGCCTTCCCGTCTAAAGCACAATGAGTGACATTTCTAATCACAGATGTGGCCTCCAGACTTCTATCCTCAGGAAGTAGCTCTTAAAAATGTATCGAGAAGGATCGCTAGTGAAAAGGGATCCCTCACTCTACTGTCTGGAGGAAATAATCAGGAGCTCCTCAGGCTCTTGTAGAATGAACCGTCGGTATCACAGACAATTACTTTAGTCATCCAGATCCAGTTATATAACGTTAGTGATGTAACAGCAGCACTATTATGACTAATAATACTATTTGGTGTGTTTACCAGAGGATGGACAGCTGGCTATTGCAGTTAATCATTTTCTGTATGTTTACCCGCTGATTTAGAAGAGGACCGCCTTTTTAAACACCACAGATGCATGCTGGGAGTGTGGGACATCACCTAGTAGAGTATGGCTCCAGTTTTGCTGATCCAACATTTCTGTCCTGCCATTTTAATGATTTGGTCTACAATTCCTTCAATGGAAACAGCTGATGTCTGACTTGCATAGTTCCACCCCCTACACTTTAATGCACCATGAGTGACAAGCCTGTTTGCAAGTCACATATACTGCTTCCAGACACACCCGTGTAGGAATTAGCTCTTTAATATTTATCCAGCAGGATCCCTAGTAAAAAGGGATCCCACACTTTACTGTCTGAAAGAAAACAATCATGTTCTTCTTGTATAGTTATATGATGAAATTGTCAGTGTAATACAATAATAAACTATATTTGATGTTGAGTAGCACATTATCACATTATCACTTCTTATGACAAATGTACTTATTGTAAGTCGCTTTGGATAAAAGCGTCTGCTAAATGCCCTAAATGTAAATGTAAATGTAAAAGCAGTATCTCAGACCATGTCTAGTCATCCGGACCATCCCTCAAATATGTTGATAACATTAATGACGTAACAGAAGCACCATACTGTCTAATAATAGTATTTAGTGTGTTTACAAGGGACTGTACAGCTGGCTGCCGTGGTTAATCATTTAGCCTGTTTACACACCACAGATGCATGCTGGGAGTGTGGGACATCACCTAGTAGAGTATGGTTCCAGTTTTGCTGATCCAACATTTCTGTCCTGCCATTTTAATGATTTGGTCTCAATTCCTTCAATGGAAACAGCTGATGTCTGACTTGCATAGTTCCACCCCCTACACTTTAATGCACCATGAGTGACAAGCCTGTTTGCAAGTCACATATACTGCTTCCAGACACACCAGTGTAGGAATTAGCTCTTTAATATTTATCTAGAAGGATCCCTAGTAAAAAGGGATCCCACACTGTTTCTGTTTCAAGAAAATAGTCTTGAGTTCCGACCAAAACAAATGTGAAAATACAGCAAATTTTAAGGATCAAGTAGCTAATTAAGCAATTTTTAACTATTTATTCTGTTACCACTTCAATTGTTTTTCTCACCATCCCTAAATCATGTTAATAACATTAATAATTTAACAGGGAAACCATCCTGAATAGTAATAACATTTTGTTGTGTTTACCAAGCGATGCACAGCTAGCTGCCAGACAATCATTAACTTTACATCTCCCATGTAGTTTAGAAGGTGATGTTAATATGCTACAGATGCATGCTGGGAGTGTGTGATGACACCAAGTGGAGCCCAAGTTTTACTGATCAAACATTATTGTACAGCTATATAAATAATTTAATTTCAGTTTCACCTAGAAGATGAAAGTAGCAAGGGCCAATTTACATGTATTTATTTCTAAATTGATCTGAGATGTTAGGAAGAACATTATGAACAACAGTCTGCCCCTTCCCCTCTAAAGCACCATGAGTGACATGGCTGTGGGCTAATCACAGATGCAGCCTCCAGACTTCTAACATCAGGAATTAGCTCTTTAATATTTATCCAGCAGGGTCCCTAGTAAAAAGGGACCCCACACTTTACTGTCTGAAAGAAAATATTCATGATCTTCTTGTGTTGCTTTATGATGAAAATGTCAGAATATTACAATAATAAACTATGCATTTAAAGATGAGTAGCCCAATACAGTAATTAAAAGCAGTATCTCAGACCATGTCTAGTCATGACCATCCCTCAAATATGTTGATAACATTTATGACGCAACAGCAGCACCATACTGTCTAATAATAGTATTTAGTATGTTTACAAGGGACTGGACAGTTGGACACACCACAGATGCATGCTGGGAGTGTGGGACATCACCTCATAGAGTAGTAGTGGCCCCAGTTTTGCTGATCCAAGATTTCTGTATTGCTATTTTACTAATTTATTTTACTGATTTGATCTGTTTACACACCACAGATGCATGCTGGGAGTGTGGGACATCACCTCGTAGAGTATGGCTCCAGTTTTGCTGATCCAACATTTCTGTCCTGCCATTTTAATGATTTGGTCTCAATTCCTTCAATGGAAACAGCTGAAGTCTGACTTGCATAGTTCCACCTCCTCCACTTTAATGCACCATGAGTGACAAGCCTGTTTGCAAGTCACATATACTGCTTCCAGACACACCCGTGTAGGAATTAGCTCTTTAATATTTATCTAGAAGGATCCCTAGTAAAAAAGGGATCCCACACTGTTCTGTTTAAAGAAAATAGTCTTGAGTTCCGACCAAAACTATTGTGGAAATTCACCATATTTTAAGTATCAAGTAGCTAATTAAGCAATTTTAAACTATGTATTCTGTTACCACGTTAATTGTTTTTCTGACCATCCCTAAATCATGTTAATAACATTAATAATCTAACGGGGACACCATCTTGAATAGTAATAACATTTTGTTGTGTTTACCAAGCGATGCACAGCTAGCTGCCAGACCATCATTAACTTTACATCTCCCATGTAGTTTAGAAGGTGATGTTAATATGCTACAGATGCATGCTGGGAGTGTGTGATGACACCAAGTGGAGCCCAAGTTTTACTGATCAAACATTTTTGTACAGCTATATAAATAATTTAATTTCAGTTTCACCTAGAAGATGAAGTAGCAAGGGCCAATTTACATGTATTTATTTCTAAATTGATCTGAGATGTTAGGAAGAACATTATGAACAACAGTCTGCCCCTTCCCCTCTAAAGCACCATGAGTGACATGGCTGTGGGCTAATAACAGATGCAGCCTCCAGACGTTAAACATCAGGAATTAGCTCTTTAATATTTATCTAGCAGGGTCCCTAGTAAAAAGGGACCCCACACCTTACTGTCTGAAAGAAAACAATAATGATCTTCTTGTATAGCTGCGTGATGAAAATGTCAGTAAATTACAATAATAACTACACATTTAAAGATGAGTAGCACATTACATTAATTAAAAGCAGTGTCACAGACCATGTCTATAGTCATCCAGACCATCCCTTAAATATGTTGATAACATAATGATGTAACAGCAGCACAATACTGTCTAATAATAGTATTTAGTATGTTTACAAGGGACTGTATAACCGGCTGCCGCGGTTAATCATTTAGCCTGTTTTACGATGCATGCTGGGAGTGTGGGACATCACCTAGCAGAGTATGGGCCCAGTTTTGCAGATCCAAGATTTCTGTACTGCTATTTTACTGATTTATTTTACTGATTTTATCTGTTTGCACACCACAGATGCATGCTGGGAGTGGGGGACATCACCTAGTAGAGTATGGTTCCAGTTTTGCTGATTAAACATTTCTGTCCAGCCATTTTAATGATTTGGTCTCAATTCCTTCAATGGAAACAGCTGATGTCTGACTTGCATAGTTCCACCCCCTACACTTTAATGCACCATGAGTGACAAGCCTGTTTGCAAGTCACATATACTGCTTCCAGACACACAAATGTAGGAATTAGCTCTTTAATATTTATCCAGCAGGATCCCTAGTAAAAAGGGATCCCACACTATTCTGTTTAAAGAAAACCTTCTGGAGTTCCACATGAAATCACCTGTGGGAATTCAGTGAATTTCAAGCGACAAGTAGATAATTTAGCAACTTTTAACTATTTGTTCCGTTACCACTTCTATTGTTCTTCTCACCATCCCTAAATCATGTTAATAACATTAATAATCTAACAGGGACACCATCCTGAATAGTAATAGCATTTGGTTGTGTTCACCAAGAGATGCACAGCTAGCTGCCATACAATCATTAACTTTACATCTCCCATGTAGTTTAGAAGGTGATGTTAATATGCTACAGATGCATGCTGCTGTGTGTGATGACACCAAGTGGAGCCAAAGTTTTACTCAAACATTATTGTACAGCTATATAAATAATTTAATTTCAGTTTCACCTAGAAGACGAAAGTAGCAAGGGCCAATTTACATGTATTTATTTCTAAATTGATCTGAGATGTTAGGAAGAACATTATGAACAACAGTCTGCCCCTTCCCCTCTAAAGCACCATGAGTGACATGGCTGTGGGCTAATCACAGATGCAGCCTCCAGACTTCCAACATCAGGAATTAGCTCTTTAATATTTATCCAGCAGGGTCCCTAGTAAAAAGGGACCCCACACTTTACTGTCTGAAAGAAAACAATCATGATCTTCTTGTATAGCTATATGATGAAAATGTCAGTAAATTACAATAATAAACTACACATTTAAAGATGAGTAGCACATTACATTAATTAAAAGCAGTGTCACAGACCATGTCTATAGTCATCCAGACCATCCCTTAAATATGTTGATAACATTGATGATGTAACAGCAGCACCATACTGTCTTAATAATAGCATTTAGTGTGTTTACAAGGGACTGCACAGCTGGCTTGCACGGTTAATCATTTAGCCTGTTTACGCACCACAGATGCATGCTGCGAGTGTGGGACATCACCTAGTAGAGTATGGGCCCAGTTTTGCTGATCCAAGATTTCAGTACTGCTATTTTACTGATTTGATCTCAATTTCACAGCGATAGAGATCTTATAGTTCTCTCCCTCTGTGTGTATGATTTTGGTATATAGTTGTCAGTTGCGTGTGCATTTAGATGGTGGAGCAAACTCTAATTGTTTAGATTAAAATAATTACCATGACGTCAGCTGTTTTCGCGCGATTCCGTCCCCTACACTTTAATGAACCATGAGTGATAAGGCTGTTGGCAAGTCACCCATACGGCTTCCAGACACACAAGTGTAGGAATTAGCTCTTTAATATTTATCTAGGAGGATCCCTAGTAAAAAGAGATCCCACATGCTCTTGGGTCAGAGAATATACAGTACCTATCGTAAATTAAATTTCACATCATCCCTAAAATATGATGATAACATTAATCATATAACAGGATCACCATCCTGACTATAAATAGTTTTTTTTGTGTGTTTACCAGGGACTGGACAGCTAGCTGCCATCCAATCCTTAACGTAACATTGCCCATCTAGTTTAAAAGGTGATGTTTACATGCTACAGATGCATGCTGGGAGTGTGTGAGGACATCTAGTAGAGCCGAGCCCCAGTTTTACTCATCCAACATTACTGTACAGCTATATAAATCATTTTGTAACAGTTTCACCTTTAAGACAAAAGCAGCAAAAAAACACGTTTATTTACTGCTAAATATGTCTGAGAGGTTAGGAAGAAAATTATGAACAACACTTTATCACATTGTTGTTCTTTTTATAACTGTATTTAGACAATAAAGTGTGTGACCACTTTTAACTAGAAATCGTTCTAGATAAATATTAAAGAGCCATATAGTTCACACTAGGAAATCTTTGACTGATCCACAGCCATGTCACTCAAGGTGCACCACACAATAATATAACAGGATCACCATCCTGACTATAAATAGTTACCTGTGTGTACCAGGGGCTTGACAGCTAGCTGCCATCCAATCAATAACTTTACATTTTCAATCTAGTTTAGAAGGTGATGTTGACATGCTTCAGATGCATGCTGGGAATGTGTGAGGACACCTAGTAGACCCTAGCAACAGTTTTACTGATCCAACATTACTGTAAAGGTATACAACTGTTTTTTTTTCTACTTAAACCTGAAAGTCAGAAGTAGCATGGGACAATTTAAATGTATTCATTGCAAAATATATCTGATTATTTAGGAAGGACTTTATGAACAACAAAGGCCCGGTGATAAGGTCTATAGCCCTTTATAAGGTTTTGCTTCGGCCTATTATATTTTAGACAGTAGAGTGTGGGATCCCTTTTTAGGGATCCTTCTAAATATTAAAGAGCTAATTCCTGCAGTAGTGTGTCTGGAAGCAGAGTTTCCGTTGTCCGGTTATTACCGGTCATTGACCGGAAAAAATGAGGAGGACCGAAAATTCTATATGTGCCCGGTCAGAACGACCAATGGAAATAATTCTCTGCCCATTTGAATTGTGTTTAAATATGCTACAGTGGTCATTTGTTTAGCCAATTCATGTCAAACAATGAGGGTTTTGACCCGACCCGGCCCACCGATATTTCCCACCACTATCCTTCAGCCGGGTCGGGCCGGGCCTTTGTTTTTTTTTTGTTCATTTTATCATTGCTTTCATTGGCCTAATCGGAAGAGAAATCTATGCCATAAACAGAAATATTATAAGCCTTTATTACACGGGTCTTCTCAATGCCGTGGAACGCTCCGTTCACTTCATGGGTAGTAGTCCGGTAACATGTCAACCCCAGCGTCCTCGGTTGCTAAGCAACGTCAACGGCGGATTATTTCACTGCTTATCAACACTACGAATGCTGGTAACGAATACATTTGTAAAAATACACACCATGTGAAGTTATTTTTTCACTTTGGCAAGTAGCCGTGTAATTAGCGGCATAATGTATAGAATGTCGCAGGTCATTATCGAAAATGAGCCCTTATTTTCCCAATAATGACCGTCGACGTTCTATACATTATTCCTTACATATATACATATATATTTAGCAGAGTAGGCCTAAGTAACAAATGTGTACAAAGCTACACATGTATTAAAAAAAAATGTCGGGTTGAAATCGGGCTCGGCCTCATAATTACAGGTAAAGCGTTGGGCCAGGCCGTGCTCGGGCCGGTGCGGTGCGGGCTTTATTTTCTGGGCCTGATCTAACCTCTAATAAAGACTGGTCAGCGATGACGTCTTGGGCCAGCAAGAGTCACCAGGCTTATGCGCATTGCAAGCAGCAGAGACACTCTCGATACATTTGACTAGTCAGCAGCGGCACGTTTCACAGCTGCCAAATATCGAAAGTAGTTGGCAAGTAGTATAGGTAACAAAAAGAAAAAAAAACATTAAAACGAAACCTTCCAGGTCACATGACCTTCACCAATTTTTTCTGGCGGAAACACAGTCTGGAAGTGATATGACTGGCTGGTCCACAGCCACGTCACTCATGGTGCATTAGAGGGGAAGAGCTTCCTTTTTTCCCCAACGTAATTGCTGTTTGTCACAATGTACAACTGAACAGATACATTTGGCTTATTCCCTAGTGTGGCTGGCTTCTGATATATTTGTTTGTTTATCTACATTCTACCAGTAATTTATTTCACATATCTTAACCTTCAGGCTTTGTATTTTTAACCACTCAAGGTATTGTTTGAATAACTTACGTTACAACATACACATTTGTACTAACATTCCATTCGGACTCCTAAAGCTGCGTTCTTCCTCTGTCCATTTGGCGCTTACGTAGTTTAATTTATTGTCTGCTGAATTTCTGCATCACACTGTATGATGCCAGCTGATAAGTCTGGCATAGTCTCACCCCCTCCACCAAATGCACCATGAGTGACATGGCTGTCGACCAGTCATAGATACCACTTCCAGACAGCAACTGGTAGGAAATGCTCTTTAATATTTATCTAGAAGGATCCCTAGTAAAAAGGGATCCCACACTCTCTGTCTAAATAAAAACTTCTGGATTTTCACATGTTCTGTCTTATGAAATATGCCTGTTGTAAATGTGCAAAATTATATCAATCAAGTTACAAATTATCTAAGGTACTGATAACTACAACTTCTGTCAGGAACAATTTCTATCGTTCTTCAGAGACCATCCCTAAACCATGTTAAAAACATTGAACAGGAGCACCATCCTGTGTTTACCAAGAGCTGGACAGCCAGCTGCCAGCCAATCATTCCCCATCTTAGACGGTGATGTTTCCATGCTACAGATGCATGCTTGGAGTGTGTGAGGACATCAAGTAGAGACAAGCCCAAGTTTAACTGATCCAAATTAATATACAGCTATAAAACTTATTTGGTTCCAGTTTCACCTTGAAGTGAACGGTAGCAAGTCAATTTACATTTCTTCATCTTAAAATATACCTATTGATACTATTTTTTCTAGAAAGTAGGTGGGTTCCCCTTTTTACTAGGGATATATAGATATATATTGAAGATCTAATTCCTACAGGATGATGTCCGGTATCTTTCAGTGGTCCACAGACATGAGACTCATACTGCATTAGAAAACGGCATAGTCCATGTAAAACTGAAGACATTAATTTCAATATTCCCTAGTATGGCCGGGTTAAGGTATGGACATCAATTTATTTGTCTGTCTACAATATACCAGTCAGTTATTTCCAAGAAATTAACCTTCAGGTGTTATTATTTCCACTCTGTACTCTATTAAGTTACTGTTTAGAACTAAATTAGGTAGGATTTTATGAAATAAACAGAAGAACTCTGCCACTGCCAATTGTCAGTACAGCCTCATCAGTATTCTGTTGATACCTTAGTTAACACAGAAGATGATTTTTCACTGGGGATACTTTTAGAAAAACATTTTTATAGTTACATTTTTATGAGCTTTTGTCTGGAAGATGGACCATTTGACTAGTCCTAGTCATGGTGCAAATTTCAGCGTTGAGAAATGGCTTATGCTAATCAGGTACTCATCTAAAAAGGTTTCTGTCTGAAAATAGCAGAAACACCCAGAATGCAGTTCAACAAACATTAAATCACCCCTCAAAATACTCAAAACACTACAGACTCCCTTCATTTCCAGTGCTTTGAAGCTCTTTTCAAAATCAGAGAATATCTATTTTTATTGCAAGTCATTGTTTCGAGTTATTTATGATAACAAAACCTTTCTTGATCTCAGACGGGAAGTTTGGGTGTCGCGGTGAGAAAAACGTCAACATTTTGTGCATGGGTTTAAATATATAGACATAAATAAGCAAATAAAATCCCCATGTTCGAAAAGTTGCTGATACAGGTTATGGTTTAATTTGGATGAATGATACCTCGGGTAAATAGGACAGCAGGTGGCTGTAACCTAAAGTAAAGGTGATGGTAGGGGAGTGTACCCTGTAGTAAAGGGGATGGTAGCTGAGTGTTACCTGTAGTAAAGGAGGTGTAAGGGTAGGTCATTTTTAGCTATAGTAAAGGTGAGGATAGGTAAGGGTAAGCTGTAGTAAAGGCGGGGTGATGGTAGGCTCTACCTTTGCTCAAGGTCAGCGGTAGAGCTACAGCCTTGGTGTTGGTGAGGGTCAGAAGGTTCTTGTTGGCTGTGAGCACCGACATCTGCTGGAAGCCCTGGCAGGTTCCCCAGATGGGGAAGTGGTCCCCATCATCGTTTGCCTGGAGCAAAAGACATTCAAACCCTTCAAAAAACCTCAGTGACCCAGCACAGATCTCCATCCTATCTGGACCAGATAGGATGCAGTGTAGTTCTCCTTTTAATAGTACTACACTACTCCACCACTAGGCTCTATGGTCCAACGTCTCAGGCTCTGAGGAGGTCTTGATGAGCTCACTCTCATCATTCTTCATCGGCACCCCAAATATCCCTGAATGGGATTAATAAAGTTAATTGTGCCTTATTATCTTATCTGTGTCGGTTATATTTCTTGTTATTGCATTTATTATTATTCCCCGGAATAAACGGTAATACATTACGGTCCCATTGCTCCTGAGGTGTTGTAGGTGTGATAGCTGTGGCATGTGTAACGACAGTGGCTGTACTAACTATAGTGGGTGTTCTAACTTTAGTAGGTGTTGCATCTGTGGTAGGTGTGATAAGTGAGGCATGAGTACTAACTATAGTATGTTTTAATTATAGTAGGAATTTACGATGTCCATCTGTGTAATTTACCTTCCTCCTGATGCAGTCTGGCCCCTCCAGCCCCTGACAGCCCAGCTATAAAGGCTTCTTTTTCTGTGCATTTGCAAGTATTTGAATCCTAGTGAATGTTCCTGTGAATGTGTGATGTGTCAATGATGTGCATTGTCCACCCAGCACCACATTTAGACTACGCTATAGTCACAAACTATAAGTCAGAATGCCTACAGGCCGTCTGTGAGCATTGGGGATCGAACCATGAACCTTTCGGTGTGGGGTCGACCACCCAAGGCCCGACACCGTCAGATCAATTTGAAATAAATCAAACAGAATTAAGCAGGTACCATCACCTATGATGTGCTTGACTAGCACTTGTAGTCGATTCACCTCGTCTTTCTGATGCCAAGAGCTTTAATATAATCTTACTGAAGGCGATTGCAAATGACCCATCCGTAGGGGGGCATCCGTGGATCGGTAACCAGAGGGTGGCCAGTTCGAAATCCCGACCGAATGGCAAAAATGTGAACAAGGGGAGTAGTTGTGCAGCACTCTCCTACATGCTCATCCACGGATGAGGTGTCCTTGAGCAAGGCACCTGAAACCCTCACCTGCTCCCCGGGCGCTGCACTGCGGCTGCCCACTGCTCCGGGGGTGCCCCTGTGTGTGTGGACCTCGGACAAGGTCACTCCTCTGTGTGTGTATGTGCAAGTGTGTATGTGTTCACCAGCTCCCGGTGGGATCGAAAGCAGAGAAAGAATTTCCCCCAAAAAGGAACAATAAAGGATAACTTAACTTAACCCTAACAAACACATACCATCATCCACCAACATCAGGCCAGTGCGCAGAGTTGGCTTAGGTAAGGGTTGTACGCGTCGGCCAACATTCTATAGTTTGGTGTTAGTTGGGCTTTTTGTGGGTCAGTGTGTGCAGGCACCTTATGGTATGCAGCACACGGAACTCTGTTCTCCGGTACACGTCTCCTAATGTAACTGAATGGTGAAATGGTTACTCTTGGAAGGGGGGGGGGGGGGGGGGGAGAGACCTTGAGAGCCAGGCTGTAGAAGATCTTGGAGACCCGACTGAACTGAGAGGTCTCGATGTCCACGTCTCCGCCCGGCAGCAGCAACCTAGGGAGGGCACAGCGCAGTGGTAAGGTGGGGTGGTGGAGAAGGTTAGTATCTTTGGTGATTACATCAATTGGGTATATTACATAAGCCAGAGGGATGAGCAGTCCCATGGAGGTGTTGGCCCTCCAACACCTCTTAGCTTCCAGATGAACCTGCTTAGCTTCCAGATAAACCAGTATATATATGCAGTTTTTTTGGTATTTTTTATGAATACCTTTCATATCATATGCAAATTAAGACAGCCCCATTCAACATTCAAATCATTCCGTGCTTACTCCCGGTAAAACAACATTAAAGATGCAAAACACGAATACACGTATTCTGACGTATATGGGTGTGTAGTAGAATGACGATAGTGGAGTCAATAGCATTCTTCTTCTGGTGAACACAAATCCATCCAATGAGACGATAGCAATAATTGGCCGCTCCAGCTGTTAGCGGGGTTATCTCGAGGTAACGTGTCATGTGGCAGGTATACTCTAGACCAGCCTTCCCATTATGAATGGCCATCGCACCTGAACTGGCTCCTCAACATTTCTGAATTAACATGGAAATTGAGAATCTTCATCCATGGTCCTGGGGGCATTCTTCTTACCCATTGATGGAGTTGAAGATCCTCACATACTCCTCTTCTGGTAGGTTTATTCTGGGGTAACGAGAATATCATTTAGAGTCAAAATTCATTTCAATTGCTGATTCACACTGTGTGTTTCTTTTTGGAAAGCCTGTCGTGCAGCACATTCACTTTATGGATCACTTAGGATGGAAACACCTGCTGAATGACTACAGGTGAACGCTCAAGGCTTTTGGGATATGTTGACTAGCCATCACAGATGTGTTGGGTCTCTACATCACCCCCATAGCCCACAGAGCCCCTCGCTGTTGGGGACGCACATCCAACAAAGGCCTGGTGACCACACACACATGAACACAGGTCGGTACAGTGTGAAGTGGGCGTCTCAGCCAATAGGAGGGCAGCTTACATACCTGATGGGGACCACCCTGGCCCCGGCGCTCTCCGCATATTTAACGTAGCAGGCAGCGATGTAGGAGTTGCCCCTGGCAGACAGGTCATCAGGTAGGTTCTCCTGGGCCAGCACACCTGCCCAAGAAGCAATGACGTCATGTTGACACTTGCTGCTACTCATATCGTGTATAGATGAAAAATTATGTGAGGTATTTTTTGTAGTCTTTTTACTGCTTTTAGGGTAATCTATCCTTCTAGTGGTCCTCAGGACATAACCTCTACCTGCTGCTTAATGACATACATATTAATAGACTTTGATCCCAGTACTCCTAATACAGTGTAACTGTAACTGATTGTACTATAGTGTCGCTACAGTTCAGTATGTCCCTTTCTGAAATGCTCTTCTCCCCATCCCTCTTTCTAGACAATTATACATGGAGGAAAACATAAACCGCAAGCTATAAAGTAGGCCTGTTTGTGCCTGTGTATCAATGTGCCTGTATGTCTATGTGCGTGTTTGTCTCACCGATAATAGGCCGGTAATTCAACGGCTCGGGGTTCCGCGCCTTCACCACGACAGGCGCGCCGCAAAGGCAGGCGCCAAGCACCACGACGACGGCAGCAGCAGGCGAATACATCCAACAAGGTGGCTGAAAATACGGCAGAAAAAACCCAACCACGAGATTATCAGCCGTGGCCTCTCGGATTTACAATTTAAGTACAGCAAAACGACACGCGTTTCTCCGAAGCTGGAGGTGTCTATAGCTCAGTCCTCGCCAAAATCTAAATGGCGAGGCAGAATGTTTTCTTCTAGGGATTCAGGGCGGTGGACGCCGAAGCCGAAAACGTTTGATTATGTTGATTGGGACGCGGTTTGTTACCAGCGCCTCGTCTTCCTGATGAATCTGCCGGTGCGCGTCGGTCACGTGTTTAACCATTAAAGGACTCGCCTACGTTACGTAGAACTGTGACCAGTAGAAGAATGGGAACCAGAACATCCCCTTTCTCCGCCGTTGACACGACGACCGAACCAACCGCGTCGACCCAGCGTCATATATTTGTGTCTGTGTAGCCTACGTAGGTTAAATGTGGGCTTATAGGTATAATTTATGTTACATTTTGAGTAAAGATGCTCGACTTCGAGGGTGAAGTCGAACATCTTCATATTTTTCTCGTAGGCTATGCTATTTTATTATAGCTTTTATAGGGCTGTTCTTTTCTTTCTCGAACAGATACACAATGTCCTTTGGGATTGATAAACTAGACCTATAGAATCAGATTATTTAGTGTTTGTGGTTGGATGTGTGTGTCATAATGTGAAGGTCCTGCAGCGCACATATTAACACGCACAGAGGAAGCGAGAGTGCGTGTGTAAAACCCACACAAATCATGTTTACACTTCTATAGGCTACTCTTTGTTTAGTCGTTTACTGTTGCACTATGTACACATTTAGTTATTGTAATGTATTTCTGACAGTTTGAATGTATCTTGTGTTTTCCTCACATAATATTGTTTTGTTCTTTGGCAATGTAAATGTTTGTCCGATGGCATGCTTATTCAACCCTCTGAATTACCTTAAAATCGTTTGAGAAAAAAAAGGCAGATAACCTGAGGTGAGAGAGAGAGAGAGAGAGAGAGAGAGAGAGAGAGAGAGAGAGAGAGAGAGAGAGAGAGAGAGAGAGAGAGAGAAGAGAGAGAGAGAGAGAGAGAGGAGAGAGAGAGAGAGAGAGAGAGAGAGAGAGAGGAGAGAGGAGAGAGAGAGAGGGGGGGGGGGCGCACATGGGTAGGCAGGCAGCAGAAAACAAGGGAGAGAATGATAGAAAGAGGGTGTTGGAGTTAAAGTGATGATAGCAGCAGTTTCTACTACCGCAGGACTCTTCATGGATCAATAGATTTACTGCAGGGACAGTGTTGTCGTGCACTTCCAGTGAATTACCACTAGAGTTCGCACAACTCTCACAGAAGTACCCTCCATGGGAACAAACCAAAAGTGTAAAGCTTATAGTGAATTACGTCACTTTACAGTTTTAGGTTGTGTGTGTGTGTGTGTGTGTGTGTGTGTGTGTGTGTGTGTGTGTGTGTGTGTGTGTGTGTGTGTGTGTGTGTGTGTGTGTGTGTGTGTGTGTGTGTGTGTGTGTGTGTGTGTGTGTGTGTGTGTGTGTGTGTGTGTGTACCTACGTAGGTGTGCTTTAGTGTATGTGTGTGTGTGTGTGTGTGTGTGATTAGGTGTGTGTGTGGGTATGTTTTTGTGTGATGTTGGACGAGTTCAGAGGTAATTTTGATGAATGAATGAATTTGTCCGTTATTTGCAATATAAGTCTGTCTATATGGCAGACTGGGTGAAACTTAGTTTCAATGGACCATTTTTACTAGCACACCCTCTGGGTGAAGCACCTTGGAAACAACTAGCTTGTCAGGAACAGTAGAGGTTGAGCGGCCCATGGGCATTGCGACAGCCTGTTAGCTTATGAGCAATTGAAAGCTAATGCAACCTGTTGTGTTTTTCATCACAAACATAGATTGCGCCTATAACACAGAAGCACACACACACACACACACAAACATATACTGCACAAACACACACACAGACGCAACCTTACACGTGCATGTGCGCACACAAACACACACACACAGACACAGACACACACACACACACACACACACACACAACACACACACACACACACACACACACACACACACACACACACACACACACACACACACACACACACACACACACACACACACACACACACACACACACACACACACACACACACACACACAAACACTCTTTTGCTATGTGCACATTGAGAGGAAAAGATAGAGAGGTGGGGAAGGGAAAGTGAGTATAGAGCGAGAGAGGCAGAGGGAGGGAAAGAGAGAGAGAATTAATTTCTCACTCAGATTGGCTCTACATGCCCAATTTCTTTCTGTGTTCATTCATTTATTAATTTATTAATCAATTAAATTGTAATTGCTGTGGAACGGGCCAGGCCGGCGGTCATCATGGCGGTACCAGCCGTAATTCTGTAATCCTCCAGAACTCACAGATGGCCAGACCCCCCGCCCCCCCAGGGGTAGTCACTGTGCTTCTTTATGAAACTTCAAATGACTCCATTCTCAATTTATAAAGATCCACTTTTCAGATTTCCCAATACTATTTCACTTTATTGGACTGCATGTTATATTGTCGTTTTGAATTCTGAACTATTTCAAATTTTTGTATTCGTTTTTATTTTGTGAGTGTCTTTTTTTGTTTTAGTGTATTGGCAATGGTAGCGCATATTTTCCATGTTAATGAAGCCCTTGGAATTGAATTGAATCGAAATTAATTGAAACAGAGAGAGAGAAGGAGAGGGAGAGAGGGGGATGGAGAGAAAGAGAGAGAGAGAAAGTGAGAGTGGAAGAGGGAGAGAGAGTCAGAGTGAAGACAGTAAGAGACAGGTATAGATAGTTAGAGAGAGTGACAGAAAGATAGAGAGTGACAGAGAGAGAGAGAGAGAGAGAGAGAGAGAGAGAGAGAGAGAGAGAGAGAGAGAGAGAGAGAGAGAGAGAGAGAGAGAGAGAGAGAGAGAGAGAGAGAGAGAGAGAGAGAGAGAGAGAGAGAGAGAGAAGAGAGAGAGAGAGAGAGAGAGAGAGAGAGAGAGAGAGAGAGAGAGAGTAAGACTTTTTGGCCAAAGGAACATGTGTCTGTGTTTGTGTGTGTGTGCGGGGGGGGGTTGTTGAGCTATCAGTGTGTCACTTGCAAACAATTGTGCGTTTGTTGTTGCGTGTGTGCGCACCACCAACATACACATAAATAAATACTGAAGTAAATAATTTGTACTGTGCACCAATTACAGTAGAGCATATCTTTAGCAGAGCATACAGCATAGAGCATGGAGCAAAAGAGCATTGAGCAAAGAGCAAAGAGAAAGAGCATAGAGCAAAGATCATTGAGCAAAGAGCATATCACTCTAGGCTCTTTGGCCTGCTCTTTGTGCTAGAGCAAAGAGCACAAAGCAAAGAGCATAGAGCATATGCATAGAGCGTAGAGCATAGAGCATGATATAATATAAAATATATATTTTATAATCACTTTATATGTCTAGCACTTTCAGGGCCTCACCGCCGTCACATTGTCAAACAAAACCTTCCCTACAAACGTATGTAAGAAGTTAGATTAAACCTGAACCGACTCTGCAAGCTGCGCTTCTCTTCAGTGCTGGTAGTCTAGAATATGGAACCTTATCGTATAGTATTGCACATATTCATAGTTTATTATTAAACACACACACACACAGACACACACACACACACACACACACAAAAATGCACTCTCTCACATACCACAGCTGCTGCTGGGGGTGGTGGGGGTCTCTGTGTGTGTGTGTGTGTGTGTGGTGTGTGTGTGTGTGTGTGTGTGTGTGTGTGTGTGTGTGTGTGTGTGTGTGTGTGTGTGTGTGTGTGTGTGTGTGTGTGTGTGTGTGTGTGTGTGCGTGCGTGCGTGCGTGCATGTGTGTGTGCGTGCGTGCGTGTGTGTGTGTGTGTTGTGTGTGTGTTTGTTTGCGTCTAAATGCGTCAGACGGAAACAAAGTGACGATAGCGTTGTGTGTGTGTGTGTGTGTGTGTGTGTGTGTGTGTGTGTGTGTGTGTGTGTGTGTGTGCGTGCGTGCGTGCGTGTGTGTGTGTGTGTGTGTGTGTGTGTGTGTGTGTGTGTGTGTGTGTGCGCTTGTGTGTGCGTGTCTGCGTCTGTATGTGCGAGCGAGCGTGCGTGTTGGAATGTCATAATGTGTCTGGGGAACTGAGCTGGCATTGCATTTATGTGTGTGTATATTGTTTGTGTATATTGTGTGCATCGTGTTGTGGTGGTAATGGTTTTGGGGGGTCATAATGTGTCTGGGGAGCGAGGGGCGGATCACATCAGTATTCTCTCTTTTTCTCCCTCCCTCTCGTGGCTCTCCGCTGCTATCAGTTTTTTTTTTTCCATTAAGGTGTTTGCGGTGCGGGCAGAGAGTTTAAGCAGCACACGTTCAACTCTACGGGTGTCGGACCCGCCGTTAAACAGTGCGAATTGCGTCAAGCGGTTATACCGAAAATACTAATAAAAACAGCCTTTCAGCGTGTGGCTTTCTAGCGCTGACTCACAAGAGCCTGCCCTGCACGAGGAGCTCCGGGCGCGCGGTGTTAATACTGCTGAGGTCCGGACGTTTAATTCCCGCTGCCAATTACCCGCCACTTCGTTGGCGCAGTGGGCAATGTGTGTGTAAGTGTGCATGCGCGCTTGCGTGCGTGCATGTGTGTGTATGTGTCTCTGTGTGGTTGTGTGTCTGTGTGTTCGCGCGCGCGCGCGCGCGCGTGTGTGTGTGTGTGTGTGTGTGTGTGTGTGTGTGTGTGTGTGTGTGTGTGTGTGTGTGTGTGTGTGTGTGTGTGTGTGTGTGCATGCGTGCGTGTGCGCGGGCTGCAAACGAATTGTAGGGTATGCATGAGAGGAGAGAGATGGAATGACTTCGATATAGACTAAATCATTTTTATCATAGGCCCATTATAATAACGAGTAGGGCAGGCTTATTTGAATTACTACTAAGTTTATTATTATTACTACTATTATTATTAGGCTATATTATTATTATTATTATTATTATTATTAGGCTATTATCACAATTATTATTATTGTTATTATCATTATTATTATCATTTTTATTAGCCATATTCCTCGGTCCTGAAGTGGCTATCGTGCAAACGTTCAAACACACCAAGAGGTTATAGGGACGCGGGGGAAGGCAGCCAGTGGTGCGAGTCATTATTACTGACGGGACCGTCACCCCTTGACTCACGGGCTCACAACACGCGCTCTGACGGGCTTTGTGAAGAAAAAAGGGAAAGCTCGTACAATGTGAGCGCGCATCCGTTGTGCTTTTTTTGGGGGGAAATAGTCACGAGGGGGTAACCATAAAAGCAGTGCTTGGTAAACGAAGACTTACCGAAGGAGCAAACTTGTATTGTATTGTCGGATACTATACAGTGACGCACCAGCCAATCAGAAAAGCCCGTTTTAGCGTTTTGTTTTTATTTGGCCATAGTTAGGGTGGGGGGACGGGGAGGGGGGGGGACGTCACTCACACAACTAGCGCGTGCAACAGCGGAGAGACCATCGGTGTCGCAGAGGGACCAAGCGTCGAACCGACCAGCGGGTCACTGAGCACCGCGAGCCCCCGCCACCGTTGCACCGCTGCACGCGCAGGGGACCCGCGGCACCGGATAAAGCAAACAGAAACAAGGGCTCTTTATTTCAATACGAGCCAAACGGGGTTACGGTGAATAAACCCGGGCACCGTCACCGACCGGAGAGGATCCGAGGCAGCACGGCGAGCACGGAGAACCGTTTGTTCTTCTTCATCATCATCATCATCACCATCATCATCATCATCAAAGCATGCCGCTCTCTTCCTCGCGCAACACCATGCCCGGGTGGCGGAGGAACCTGACTTTCTGCCTGCAGCGGATGAACGAGGACGGTAGGCAGATTAACGCTTTGATTGGTTGCCTGGTTGTTAATTGCGCAACATTTGAGAAGTTAGTTGCGCCCGCTTGGGGTTGCGTTCTTCTCCCTGGCCCGACTTCATTGTGTGTGTCTGAATGTGTGTGTGTGTGTGTGTGTGTGTGTGTGTGTGTGTGTGTGTGTGTGTGTGTGTGTGTGTGTGTGTGTGTGTGTGTGTGTGTGTGTGTGTGTGTGTGTGTGTGTGTGTGTGTGTGTGTGTGTGTGTGTGTGTGTGTGTGTGTGTGTGTGTGAGACGTGTGTGTGAGACGTGTGTGTGTGTGTGTGTGTGTGTGTATATTGGCTTGGCGTTACACATATTCTTCTCTTGGCGTGCTGCTGAAGCCGCGCGCAATGCGCACGTGTCGCTACCGGTTTGTTCCGCTGTGTCAGTAGGCTGTGCGCGAGGATACAGATACTGGCAGGTTGGGATGCCCCCGCAAAAACGGACTCTACTAGCACTGTCCGTGGTGTGTGTGTGTGTGTGTGTGTGTGTGTGTGTGTGTGTGTGTGTGTGTGTGTGTGTGTGTGTGTGTGTGTGTGTGTGTGTGTGTGTGTGTGTGTGTGTGTGTGTGTGTGTGTGTGTGTGTGTGTGTGTGAGTGTGCGTGCGTGCGTGCGTGTGTGTGTGTGTAAGTGCGTCAGACTGAAACAAAGTGAGGATGCGTTGTTAGAGACAAAGAGAGAAAGAGAGAGAGAGAGAGAGAGAGAGAGAGAGAGAGAGAGAGAGAGAGAGAGAGAGAGAGAGAAGAAGAGAGAGAGAGAGAGAGAGAGAGAGAGAGAGAGAGAGAGAGAGAGAGGTTGACAATGAAGCATATCCTGTGCATTGAGCACAAAACACAGAGGCACAGAGTTCTATTCATACACCTTGTGATGTCGGTGTGGAAGTTGGCGGAGAGGGTGTGTAATTGCATGTTTTTGTGTGTGTGTGTGTGTGTGTGTGTGTGTGTGTGTGTGTGTGTGTGTGTGTGTGTGTGTGTGTGTGTGTGTGTGTGTGTGTGTGTGTGTGTGTGTGCATGGATTTGTGTTTGTGTGTGTGTGAGAGCGAGAGAGTGTTTGTGTGTGTGAGAGAGAGAGGGAGACGGAGAGAGAGAGAAAGGGGGGGGTTGATAGAATGAGAAAGTGAGAGAGAGAAAGAGAGCGAGAGAGAGAGAGAGAGAGAGAGAGAGAGAGAGAGAGAGAGAGAGAGAGAGAGAGAGAGAGAGAGAGAGAGGGGGGGAGATATAAAGAGAGAGAGAGAGGGAGAGATAGAGAGAGACGGAGAGAGAAAGAGAGAGGGGGGGTTGATACAAAGAGAGAGTGATAGAGAGAAAGAGAGAGACAGTGAGAGACAGTGGGGGGTGATAGAAAGAGAGAGAGTTGATAGGAAGAGTGAGCTAGAGAGAGAGAGAGAGAGAGAGAGAGAGAGAGAGAGAGAGAGAGAGAGAGAGAGAGAGAGAGAGAGAGAGAGAGAGAGAGAGAGAGAGAGAGAGAGAGAGAGAGAGAGAGAGAGAGAGAGAGAGAGAGAGAGAGAGAGGAGATGCTTGGCCTATACGCGTGCATGTAAAATACAGACCAGAGAGTGTGTCGATCATGTTGTGTTGTGTGTGTGTTTGCCTCAACAAATTTAGTCGTTTCATAGAACATTTTGAAGTTAAACTGTTTCATTTAGCTCCACAGGCAGGCAAGACGGCTTTGCACATGGTTCTACATTCGGTGTGTTTTCAGTATGTGGTTATTGTAGCATTTATGTGGATCTTTATAGGTGGTAATTGTATATATAAGGTCTTTTTTGAATTCATTATAGTGTTGTATACAAATGGTAAATAGTTATTCCTCATAAAGGTGGTTATGGATTTGGTATGTATTCAGTTTAAAGGTGGTGCTTGTATAGATAGGATTTATATTTATTCAGTCGGTGGTTATTGCATGCATACAATGTACATGTATTTTTTTGCTATAAATCTCACACATGTGCATACAGACACATTAAAGATTATAAGCATTTACACATCGTAAAACATTGAAAGATGGTCAAACTACGCAATTGAAAAGCAAAATTGCCAATAACATGGTTGGACCATAAGCAATGTGTTCAGGGATGTTAAAAGACGAGCAATTAAGTCAACAGAGCAACTTCCATGTTCACTCATTCCAACCGGAAAGTGTCCATGGTGCACAGGACACTGATAGAAAAAGCATCCTTAGGCACCTACTGACCTCGTAGGGCCCATTCCCGACCTGGTAGGTACAGCGTCGGGCCCATTCCCTACAGGGTAGGGCCCATTCCCGACCTGGTAGGGCCCATTCCCGACCTGGTAGGGCCCATTCCCGACCTGGTAGGTACAGCGTAGGGTCCTTTCCCTATGGGCAGGGTCCATTCCAAACCTGGCAACACCCATTACTGATCGGTCGATGGCCATTCCTTATGGGCCCCTCGCAACCCCGCAGGGCCCTGGATGAGCGCCTATAGTTACACCAGGTGGTCATTGTTAGAATGATGATTGGTGACAGTGAAGGTTCAATCTATTGAACAGTAAGTATAAAGGTTGATTTTATACATAAAAACAGTGCAGGTGGTTATTGTATTTAAATATGGTATGTTTGGATTCGGTAGAGGTGGTTATTGTAATAATGAGGCAGTGAATATGAAGGTGGAGGATAATCTTTGTCCCCAGCCTTGAGCCACATCTCAATCAGAGTTCCCATCATGCAGTTCTCCGTCTCGCTGATCCCTGTTGAACCTCCAGAAATAGAGATAGATATTTATGCAAATCACATACAATCCATACAACAATCATGCCTTCCATCGCTGCACTCGCCTTACACTTGATGGGCCACGGGGAGGTGTGTGTTTGAGTGTGTGTACGTGTGTGTACGCGTGTGTGTGTGTGTGTGTGTGTGTGTGTGTGTGTGTGTGTGTGTGTGTGTGTGTGTGTGTGTGTGTGTGTGTGTGTGTGTGTGTGTGTGTGTGTGTGTGTGTGTGTGTGTGTGTGTGTGTGACAGTGTGAGCACAGGTCACCCAACCAAATGGAGGACAGGACGAATGGAGAGTCAATGTAGAGAGTGTGGGAAATGTAATGAGGATAAAGGAGGGGAGGAGAGGAGGAAAGGGAAGGTATAGAGGGGGGGAGGAGAGGAGGGGAGATAGGGGAGGAGGAGAGGGAGAGAGGGAAAGACGAGGATCTGTGAGGAAGAGAGGGGAGGCGAGGGGAGGAAGGGATGGGAGGGAATGGGTGAGGAGTGAGGAAGATTGAGGGAGGGGTACAGAAGCGAGGGCATTAAATGGAGAGAGAGAGAGAGAGAGAGAGAGAGAGAGAGAGAGAGAGAGAGAGAGAGAGAGAGAGAGAGAGAGAGAGAGAGAGAGAGAGAGAGAGAGAGAGAGAGAGAGAGAGAGAGAGAGAGAGAGAGAGAGAGAGAGAGAGAGAGAGAGAGAGAGAGAGAGAGAGAGAGAGAGAGAGAGAGGGGGGGGAGAGAGCGATGAAGAGGGCTGTCTTCTAGTCCGTATCACATATGGGAGGATATCCTATTAATCAGACGCTCTAAGATCAAATAACCTCATAATGTGGTGAGGAGACCACATTACACGTGTGTGGGCAGTGGGGGGGTTGGTCAGATTGACCCACCCCTTTTAACATTGCTCTGTGGTCTTGACTGCTGATAGGAGGAGAGATGATGGACACGGGAAGAAGGAGAGAGGAGGAGAGGGGAGGAGAGGGGAGGAGGAGGGAGGAGGAGGGAGGAGGAGGAGTGAGAGGAGGGAGAAGGAGGGAGGAGGAGAGGGGAGGAGGGGGGAGGAGGAGGGATAGGAGGGGGGGAGAGGGAGGAGGAGGAAGAGGTGGAGGGAGAGGGAGGAGAAGAGGAGGAGAGGGGAGGAGAGGGGAGGAGAGGGGAGGAGGAGGGTGAAGGAGGAGAGATGAGGAGAGGGGAGGAGGAGAGGGGAAGAGCGATGAGGAGGAGTAGGAGGAGAGGAGATGAGTGGAGCGAGAGAAGAGAGGGGAAGGAAGCAGTG